>CM075855.1:30383247-30390415 GCA_037975125.1 Latrodectus hesperus
ATTATTTACTCCTACTGGTAGATTATCCAGCAACAATAACCAAAGGCTGGATTCACATAATATAGTCAAATGTTCTTGTGTTAGCAAAAAAAAAAAAAAAATTATGGTAAAAATCCCTTTTAAATTATTTTGAGAGTTATTTTAAAATTAATTGGTTTAATACTGGAGGGCAGTGCCTTCTAAATGCATTCTTTTTGTTTTTATTTAGAAAATTATCATTAAAGTTCTATTTAATGTTGTTTAAAAGTCATCCTTTTATTTTTCTATTTAGCTTTCCAGGAGAAGGTTATAACTTTACTTTTAAAACAAGAACAGGCTATAAAAGACCTTCAGACTGAAATTCAGCAATTAAAATCCAGTGACGTTAGGTTACCTACTATGTGTGAATTTTTGCCTTTGCAAAGTACACAAGATATGGATTCTTTTAATGTTTACTTAGCTAATGAAGATAATTTTAGAAATTTAGTGAGTATTATTTGATAAATAACAAAAAAAATTAATAAAATAAAGAGTAATAAAGTTTTTATCCAAAAATGAAAAAAGAAATGCCAGTTTCTTTGTTTTACTAGTTGATCAATGATAAATTTTAAGGAGTAAGCCAAAGCAATATATTAATATAAGTTATGATGCAAATTTTGTAATATATATAACAAAATAATATACAAATATTATATTGAAGAAATATGTGTTGATCTATTTTTTGCAAAGAAAACTGTATTTAAATTTTTACTGTGATATGTTTTTTAGAAAAAATTCTAGAAAGCTGATTTGGCTTTAAATTTCTCTGGAATTTTTTTCAACATAATTTAAATTTCCTAGCAATTTAAACCAACTGAAATACAAAAAAATAAAGTTTAAAAATATTAAGTTTCTATATAAAAATATTTGACAGGTAAATTAGCATTAACATGGATTTGGAAACTGGAACTTCATTTGAATTTATTTTTCTGATATTTTGTTATTATTTTCAGATGACTATTTTGAGTAATAAAGGTGGAACAAGTTCCAGTGATGTTATCAAAAGAATTCTGATGGAACTGATGACAAACAAGTTGTCAAAACAATACAACTGGAAGGGCAGTAGAGGTGTAAAGCATCCCTTTTCCACCCTTCAGAATGTTATGAATTTGATAACAGGTTAGCATTTTGTTTTTAAACTTTCTAAAGCTAACTGCTTGTAGAAATAAATTTTAAAAGTAATATAGTGCAATATGAAAACATTAAAGTCAAACGTAAAAGTTTATGAATTGAATTTAATCAAATTATTTCTAAATCATAATCACTGTAACAAATCATAAGAACATAATGTTTCATGTTTCTGAAATAACTTTAATTGCATATTTTTATTATTCTAGGTTTAACGTATGTAATTTAAATTTACATTGTGTTTGTAACTTAAAATTAGGAAAAATTGTTATTTTCTATTTTCATTTATGGATTACTTTTGTATTTTTAAATGCCAAGTTTACCATTGGATCAAAATGTTAATTATAGTACATAAATTAAATTTAATAAATTTATTTTTTCCCTAAATTTTAATTTTAATATTTTAACTTAAAATTTAATTTTTGTGATATTTCCATGTAATGTTAATAATATCAATTATAAAAATGTTAACCTTACTTTGTTTCTGATGTTACTTTATTTAACATTTATATGAGTAAAATTTGTTTATTTGTAGCTTCTACTCGCCACCATGACAGCCGTATAACAGATATGGATATACAGCAGGACATCAAGAAATGGCTGATGCATGCTCCTGATAGAGATGGGGGGACGCTTGAAATGGGCTTTGGAAAAAGCCCAGTCTAATGTTCATATGTTATAAAAATAATAAAGATTTATCTTTTGTTAACATTTTGTTTTTGTGAATAAATTCATAAATATTGAAGTAGATAGTTTAACAAATATTAAAATCAAAAATGCTGTAAAATAGGGACACTTTATCTGAATATATAACTGAATTTTTAATCTTATTACAATAATGTATTTAATACACTTGTTACCAAAAATTTGAAACTCATTTCTTTTATCACTTTTAGCTCTGCAAATATTGCTCTTAGAAATGTTCTAGAATATTCATATTTAAGTCAATTTTTCAACTATTAATAGAAAATATCAATATATGTATATATATAAAACATTAAGCTAAGACCATAGAATCAAAGTTGTCTGTTTTATATTAAAATATAGAATCAATGTTTTATTTTAAATTTATCAAATGTATCTAGTTGAGAATAATTTATACCTATTTTTACAAATATATTAAAACTAATTTGTATGATTTTAATTTCTAAAACTGAATCTATGCACACATGTTAAAATATATATCTTATAAAAGCAATAAAAAAATTTAGAATTTTTGCAGTTAAATTTCCAAAGTTAAATTTGCTAACAAAACATTTTGAAAATCATAACAATGAACAATTTCCTAATTTATTTTTTCTAAAATTGGAAATTATTTTTTAAAATAAAATCTTAATGAATATTGTCTGTGTTCTATATTAAAATAATGAATCAATGTTTTATTTTAAATATGTCAAATGTATCTAGTGTAGAAAGGTTTTATAAATAAATTTATACCTTTTGTTACAGATATATTGAAACTAATTGAATTTGTAGGATTTTAATTTCTAAAACTGAATCTGTGCACGCATGTTAAAATATATATCTCACAAAAGCAATAAAAAATTTAGATTTTTGCAATTAAATTTCCAGTGTAAAACTTGTAAAGAAAACATTAGGAAAATCAACCTGCTAATTTATTTTTTCTAAAACTGGGAATTATTTAAAAAAATCTTAATATTGTCTTATATTGATTTTTCATATCAGTGAAAAAAATTAAAGCAAATCTATAAAACTGAAATTATTGAAAGTTAATTTTGTGTCCTGCAATGAAAACTTGAAAATACTGAAATGTCCTATAGTGAAAAAATATTAGATATTGGGTAAAATACATTTCATATTAATTTCACTTACATAACTGTACTATTTAATTATTACATTTTGAATTTATTTATAAGTATTAAAAAATCCTTTAACACAAATATTTTTATCACTTAAAACACTTATAAATACATTAATATTTAAAATAAGTTTTCCTAAATATTGTCAGGCTTATCAAAAATACACTATTGTTAAATTATTTTTAACGATAGTGTATTTTTTATATTTAAGCCGGAAAAACAGCATAGGTACACGAGTAGAATACAAAATTGAATGGCAAATATCATCGATGCTTTCACTCCCTTTTCATCGAATTTTAAAAAAGTCATCGGGCCATACAACATAAACTCATCACACCGTGCACTTCAACTGAACGGGCGGCGACACCGTTGCCGCTCTCTGGCCGAGGTGACAAAAGGTCCACTGTTCCATGCACTTTTGCCGCACAGGGGCCACTGAGTTTCCATCGGTTCAAGTCGTTAACCCAATCACCACCCCAGTGTTGAATGGCTACTAGGGATTTGTTTCAATTTAAGAGAGTATAGCCTAAAATATGAGCTTGGCGTAAGCAAGCTATTTCCTCCAGACCGTATGTGTTAAAAACCTGCAATCACTAACAATTTGTTTTGAAATAAACTAAAATATAAAAAAAAAATGTGTCTAGCTATAACTTAATCTAAATTCCTTGTATCTTGGCATTGATATGAAGTAATTATTCTCTACTACTCTATTGCTTCATGTAAAGCAGCATTATTTTTAATAAATCCGCAATGTACTTTTCCCTCCATCGCATTGGATAAGTTTCCACTAACTACATAACAAAAAATGGTATTCTGAAGGACCAAATCACTATTTACAGGAAAAATCTGTTCTAGACGTAATAATTCGTAAAATATTTCGGCGTCTAAAAGTAAATCTTTGCAACCCGGTTTATTAAAGTTTTTATTGGCTAATCTTATATATGTTAACTCTGGTACATTGACTTTAAGCATCATTGACGGCATGAAGTCAGTAATTTTAAAAACAACTAGAAATTCTAATTCTTTTTTTAAAATCTCCCTCTAAATTAGAAATTGTAGTCTCAACAACCGATTGAATTGTTGTGCATGTATCACCTATGCCACAGACTGTCAAATTGGTTTTTATTTCGTCTTAAATCTATTTGCACAATCAGTCATCATATAATTATTCATTGAACCTTGATCCAAAATAGCGCATGCTCTGTAAGAATTTCCTCCATGATCTCTTAGCAAGCAGTTCACCGTACTAAGCAAAACAGTTTTTGACTGATTTATGACTCGCGTAGAAAGAACTGGGATGTTTTCTTCTTCTTCTTCTTAGAATTGGGTTTGTATGTCATTGAGCACCTCTGCTTTTATCAGCATTTTGTACCATTAACTCCAAACCCAATGTTTCCTAGTTCCAGTTGCTCGGGTCACCCACTTTATTAATAAAGTCCGATAACCCTTTAATGGAGTCTAGGTGTAACTCTCTATAGAGAGTATGGATGATACTACAATAGTATGCTATACTATAGTATGGATGATGCCTAAAGAGGTTAATCTAGGGAGGACAAGAGCCTCGCATTCATAAATGATATGCTCTGCCGTTTCCTCTTGCGTATGACATTTCCAGCAGATAGGGTTTTGTGTCTTTTCAGCCACAAGATAACAATTTATAAGCTCAGGTAATATAAGTCCACCCAGCATTGCCTGAGATACTGGGCAAGGCAAATTACTCTAGAAGTTTTCCAGGCAACTAGAGGCTCCGTTAAGACACCAATACCGCGGTGCCAATTAGCCCTAGGCACGGATCGCATAACACCAGGGTTTACGGGAGCTGGTTCGCGGCCTCTGATTCAATATTCAAGGCTATCCTGTCATTCCTACAGGACGTTCGGTGATCCACCACCTACCGACGCGCCTGGTAGCTGCTCAGACCCCAGGACTGGGATGTTTTGGTTAGGATGGATAATCGGAGCAAGCGGGAAAAGAGAAGACTCTTCAGGGGGGGGGCGATAAGGGTTGATTTACGCTTTCACTTTGTGTAGGCGGTAACTCTTCAGTTCTCAAAAAATGCAAAGAGCAATGGCGCCGCCTCTTATCTCCCTCTCTAGGACATAAATAACACGAAAATCGTGATAGGCAGTTAAAGCAATAATTATAATTATTAACTATATTTCTATTTCATCGGAAACCGACAAATCCATGTCATTTTTGCATTATATAAGGGATGATATTCCAAACAAAGGACGCAATTTGTGAATTCTTAGAATCGAATAAACATATTCTAGAAATATTCCTTTGACTTGTGTCGTGTAGTTTCTCTACCGTTAACGATTTTTCTCAGAATACATAATATAAATAAATTTCTTTTGCTAATTTTATGGGTTCAAACTACGTATCAAACTGCCTAATACTAATATGAGCTGCCGTTTCTCTATGTAATGTTTGAAATTATTTATCAGATAACATTAATTGTATTAATTTCGCCAAATCAGACACTTTTCTCAATTTTAAGTAATAATCAAAACTTGTTGTTAAGCGCGAAGCGAACTGAATATGTATTTCATTTGGGTGTCTTATTGTTTTTCTGAATTGTTATAATTATGGTAGTGGTGGGAGCTCAAATTCTCTGAGAGTAATTTCTTTAACTTTTTCATAATCATTTAACTCATCATCGCCTATGTAAGAAATGACATTTAATGCTTTCTCACCAAGCAAGTTTAAAAGTATCTCTGCTTTAAATTTATTTTAAACATTTTTTTGTAACAAATGTTCTCTCCAAAGAAGGAAAAAATAGATTCTAACCTTCTAGTTTACTTAGTATTTTTATCGTTAATGTTTTAGCACTTTTTTTATTAAGGAATCCAAAGAGTTGCAGTCCTCAGTTTTGTTTTCTGAATTAGTTTCTACTATTTTGAACTCTCCTTTTAGGCATGTTAATTCTAATTCAGTTTTCATTCTCTCTAATTTTAATTGTTCTAATTGCAAATCTGTTTCCATATTTTTCTCAATTGTCTCTAATTCTAATAATTGGTTCTCTTTTATAGATTTTAGGAGATCAGCTATATATTCGGGCTCATTCTTAAACGTGACATTATTCTTTATAATGTTTGTTTGCTCTACAATCGTCATTTTATCAGTAATGACCTATCCCAACTCTGTAGCCGTAACTTGCAAATCAATTTTATTCACGTTTTTAAGCATTTTTAAAACGAAACTCAAAACTCAATTTTATATCTATATAAAATTAATTAATCAACAGCACAAATTATGAAAATAAGTTACTAAGCTCAAAGCAATTAATTCAGTTGGTAATATAAATTATCTCATGGGAGTAAATGACCAGAAAAGCTCAAGCACATATCTCATAGCAACTGATATCGCTCTCAAAAAGTTGTCTACTCATCATTCTCCCATTCGTTGTAGGCAATATCTCATCACTTTATCCAAAGGCTTCGACTAGTGTGACCAAGTATGTTGTGTTCAATAGCTGAATATATAAATAAATTTACTATAGGACTCTAGAATTTAAAAACTCTTTATTTTTTGTTGCACCTCACTCATTTTACATCTGCTCTTCTCCAAAGCTGTAACTTGACTCCCTCGACTCTCACAGTATTTTTGTTTTGTTTTTCTTACATGCAAAGATGGTGCTGCTGTAACAGCACTTCATTGGTATAGAACAAGGCCTAATCTAGCAGGTGTCCACCAGGGATTGCTGCTGGGCCCATTTTTTTAATAAATTATATTAAAGACATCCCACAAAATTCAAGAACCGTGCTCTGACTTTCTGCGGATGACTCCACCATTCTTGTAAGTAACATAAATCATCAAACTATCCATGACAACCTCTCTGAATACATTTCTGAAATTGGAAGATTAAAATTAACGGAGCTAAATCCAAGACTGTTTTATTTACAAGGAGGCATATGAAACCTACCCAAACGTCCAAATTACTGGGATTAGTATCTCTTTGCTAATGATGTCACTTACATGGGGATCAAAATTGAGAAGATACAAACATGGAGATAACATATAAATGACATTAAAAACAAACTTATTAGTACCAATAGAACATTGTTGTTGCACCAACATTATTCCCAGTACCTAACCCTTAAAGAGGAACAAGAGAATAGAACACTGTATCCACTCTTAGCGGGCAATTCTAAATTATCAATGGGAAATAAACTTTTAATTTTAAAATTCTAAGGCCAATG
>CM075855.1:30390915-30698711 GCA_037975125.1 Latrodectus hesperus
CATGATAGCAAGGTTTGCATTTATTTGCACTTTTACATGACTGAACATAGTGCATAAAAGAAAACAATTAAAACAAAATTTATTTGATTTTACAAATTTAAATCTTTTAAAATTAGTAATTTTAAAAAATTGTTCACACTTCCAGAAATTATGATTTTTGTTACATTAAGAACATTTAATATTCGTTTCTGAAAGTAGGAAGTGATTTTAGAAATTAATTTTTTTAATTCTTTAGAATTAATTTTACTGTTTTGAAATAATCTAGCTTGCTCCTTTAGAAACAAAAGTAAATTAGTTCGAGTTCGTAATTCATAATAATTTAAATGACATTCATTCCACATGCGTGTATATTTATCTAATATTTCAACTATTATGTAAATGGTCAATGTATCTGGAAACCAATCTACCTCTTTATCTAAAACATTTACAGATTGTATACATTCATTAATAATTCCTTCAAAATATAAAATGGAACTAGGAGTGTCTGGAATAAGTTGCTTCGATAGTAAGTTTTTAAATTTAATTAACATTTAAACTTTTACAAGATAAGTAACATAGTTACTAAAACACTTTTGTTTGAATATTTATCTTTAAAAGAATCCCAAGCTATTTTATAATTTTAATCTGGTATTGGAATTGCATATAAAAATTTAAGAGTATCCAATTTACAAGAGCTTTCTAAATATAGAAACTTTTGAGCATTTCAAAAGTTACTGTTACAAAGGGACAAGGGTAGGTCATTAGGTGACCGGAGCTCCTGCGCTGGATGCAAGAATCTCCAATATAAAGTCTAGCTTAATTTATGAAACATTTTTTAGTCATAAATTATAAAAGTTTTTTATAACTGATTTTTGTTCAACATTTAATTTGGAGTTATTATTTAAGGTGAAGATGGGGGAATCGAACCGGTATCCTTCGGTAGGCCACCAGCGTCTAAAAAGATAAGAATGACTTTATTGAAAACAAAAAAAAGGTAAAAGGAACAAATACTTTCGTTCCATGAGTTCTTTTATATTTCTGTTTCCAATCAAATTCTATAAAACTATTGGCTGGGTTCGAACAGAAATGAATAAGCGTTGAGCAATAAATATGCGTCAAAACAGATTGTAGTGAACTGTAGAAAGTTTAATAAAATTTAAGGCGATATCGAACAAAAATGTGTTCTTTACAAACAATGGCTAACAAGCAAGTGGCGTCATCTACGTGCAACTAAGCATCTAAGCAAATGCTTTATATGCCACATCAATGTGGTGGGCTTAACAGGAAGACCTGCTAATCTTTGAGATTTTATAGGATATAATAAGGTACAAGTGAACAACATATCTTGAGATGAGTTCGAATTCCTCAAAGTGAGGTCTTTTCATCTGTTTCCAAGCATTCGTATGTAACCTGTAACATCGGCTACAGCACTCGATGTATTCTGTACTAATAAATCATCAAATAACACAATTTTCTTATACCTTTCAGTTCCTGTACATTCCCTACATTCCCTTTGATACGATTAAGGAAAAATGTTTTTATTTGTATTCTTAATTCTACTTTCAATAAAAAGCATTATAAGTTCCCGTGGGAGAAAGGTAAAATTAGATAAATTAAAAAAGAATTTATTTTGCAAGTAAAACCATGGAGCTTTGGGACCTGAAGTCACCAATAAGATTAATAAGTTGATGCAGACCTGTCGGATGACTGCTAGCCAGATGTAAGTGAAGAACTTTGAGGGTATAGGTACCCTCACAGTTCTTCCCTTAGATGACCGCTACTCTATACTATACATAATCAGCTTTATGGATTGCTTGATCCATAAAGCTGATTGATAAGCAGAGCAAAAAGAAAAAAAAATCCTAAAGTAATGTGTTGGTGTTAGAGTTCCTCAACTACCAGGATCCTTCTCTGCAGGATCACGGGTGACCACGTTTGCAAACACGTGGTTGATTTAGCCCCTAGAGAATCTAATAACACCAGAGCTGCAATATTTGCTCAAGGGGTGCCTTTTTCCTCGTAAGAGGAGATGAAATAGTGAGAAAGAATAGGAACGAAAAGCTGAAGAGTAGAGAAGAGAAGAGAAGAAAAGAAAGAAAATAGATCCTTCTCACTATAGGAATGCTGCAAATCGTAATCAAACGTATAAAATTAATATTTCCTAAAGTGATTAAAATTTTAAACTGAGATCTGACAAATGAAGGTTACTGTGTCTTGCGATGGTAATGTGTGTGTGAGTAGACAGAGCAATGGGAATCAGGAACGTGATAAGAGATATAATGTCTTTATCCTCGACAATATTTTATTGCTAAAATATATGAATTATGTTAGAATTGCAAACATCTTTTTTAATTCTAAAGCAATGTAGAATCAGGACAAATTCAGTTTTTTTTCTGATCCTGCTTAAAATAGTAGAATATTTTGGGTATTTACATATTTGATATTAAATGACAGAAATATTAATCGATGATATAATTTCTTATAAAATAATTTAATAAAACTTTAAGAAAAATCAAATTATAATATGCAATTTTAAACATTAATCTGTTTATTGATCTTCTATCTTAGTTTCTTATGAAAAAATGCATTAATTATTTATATATTTATGCACGTTTTTCCTTTTATTATTAACTCCTCCCACATCCTGCATTTTGTCTGAAATCTTTGACCACGCCCATTTTTAAGGTACTCTTTAACTTTGTAGCACATAACGATCATTATGGAGGTATAACTAGTACACCAACTCTGTAGTTTGGAAATGAAATATTTAATCGCCATCTGGTGAACAGAATGCAATTATAAATTAGTAAAAATTTTCTGTAGCTACTTTAATCTACTGTTTTTTAGAGAAAGTGTATTTTGTCTTATTAGAATTAATTTATGTAAGTTATTAAATATGTGCGAAATGAATAAACAATCCATTTTTAACATTACTACCACTATATATTTTAAAAAAAGCATTTTATGAAATAGATTGTTTTTACCCATGTCGATCTGTTTTCCATTCTTGTCATTAATGATAAGTTGAACTCTTTCTTAGGAAGGAGGGTTCAACAACTTTAAGAAAAGTATGCAAACTCAATTTCTACATAGCTTACAAATTAAAAAATGGGACCTTGCTAATTTCCTGGACTTAGTACATACTAAGTACAGATATTTTTAAAGTAGCAAGTATTTTACCGATTACATTTTGTACTTGTTGCAATTTCTTTTGAACTGCCATCAATCGGATATGTATATAAAAACAAAGTTTCTAAAATTTAATAAATAAATTGAATAAAAACTAAATTAAAAATGAATATATTAAAACTAAATAAGTAGATCAATAATATTTTGTATTATTCCATAAAATTAATTAACACAGTTAATATTTATTTAAATTATTGTAATTTATAACTAAGCATTGACTTAAATATTAACAAAAAGGTCTATAAAAATAATTCTTATATTATTTATGCAACATTTCATAAATTGGAAGTTTTTGTTTTTCCTGTAATGCTTTAATTTCTAGTCTGAGGCAAAGAAATATTAGTTATTTATTTACAAACCATTTTTTTGTAAAAAATATTAATTTCTAAATTTTCTTAAACGTATTTTATTCAATATAAAAATCTTGACATTCTGCTATTTACATTTGTTTCCAGAATTTATATTTATAATTAACGGATAAATATTTTGCAAAGCATTGTATAGTGCGAGGTTTAATCAATTACAAAGAGGTTTAATTTTAAGTTTACTCATAAAATACAGCAATTAATCAAAAAAATCAACTTAAATAAAATTTCCTTCATTTTTCTATAATTAAACATTAACGAGACAAACATAGTAAAATATTTTTATGCCTAATAGATAAAAATTTTTATTATAAAAGACGTTTATTTGTTTATATTTTTATGTAGTAGATAAACCAGTTTTTTCTAAAATAAATTGTATTAACTAACATATCTTGTTTCAGTTTCCTGAAACATAATCAATTTATGGTTCAATAAAGCAGCTTTGCAATTAAAACTGTATTATAAATGTTTAAGTAATCGTAATCATTTCATTTTTGATATACACTAGTGGCCATTAAAATTGCAACACCAGGAAAGCGGCACACCACACACGTGAAATTTGCATGACATTTAGAACTTGCTGTGATATGCAAATGATTAGATTTTCCGCGCATTCATACAAAGCAGGCGACAGTAGCGACATTTACAATGTGTATAAAACCAGAGATTTGACAGCAATTTTCTCATACTCAGTTTCCGTTTCAACGTTGTTTTCGGCAAAGAAAGTTGTTGTAATGCCTCGTGTAAGAAAAAGAAATGCCTATCAGCACGTTTCTGACTTTGATCGAGGAAGGATTATAGCCTACCGGGATTGCGGTTTATCGTACCGCAATACTGCTGCTCGCGTCGGTCGAGACCTCATGACTGTTAGCAGAATATGGAATCGAGGGGTTCAGGACAATCATACGGAACGTCATGCAGGATCTCAGTGACTCTCCATCACTAAAAGCAGAGAAGACAAACATCTTATCCGGATGGTAAGAAGGGATCGTACAGACACGTCACGAACCCTGAGTCGAGAAATGGAGTCATTTGCAAGGCAACAAGTTTCTGCTCGAACACTTCGACGATGTTTGCAGCAGCATGGATTGTCTGCATGGCGACCATGGCTTCGGCTACCATTGACGCTGCGTCACAGACAGGAGCGCCTTCAATGGTGTGTTCAGTGACGAACCTGGACGCGGGAATGGCATCACTTCATCTTTACACATGAATCTCATTTCTGTATACAGGACCATGATGGCCGCTTCTGTGTTTGGTGGCATCGTGGAGAACGCGCATTGCCAGCTTGCATTGGACATCGCCATACTGGCCCATCTGCTGGAGTGATGGTATGGGGTGCCATTGGATACACGTCTCGATCACCTCTTGTTCGCATTACCGGCACTTTGAACGGCAACCGTTACATTTCCGATGTGTTAAGGCCCGTGGCTCTGCCCTATCTTCGAGGCCTCCCTAACGCTTTGTTTCAACAGGCTAATGCACGACCGCATGTTGCTCGTATTGTTCTGAACTTCCTTGATAGAGAACAGGTTCGACTGTTACCCTGGCCAGCACGTTCTCCTGATCTGTCACCAATTGAGAACGTGTGGTCAATGGTTGCCGAGCGATTGGCATGCCATCACTCACCATCCACTACTGTCGATGAACTGTGGCATAGTGTTGAAACTGCATGGACTGAGACCCCCGTACATGCCATACAATCTCTGTTTGACTCCATGCCTAGGGGAATAAATGCTGTTATTGCAGCCAGAGGTGGCTGCTCTGGGTACTGATTTCTCAAGATCTATATATCCTAATTTCCTGTAAATCTAATCACTTGTTCTTTCCACTATAATGTATGTGTCCAAAAATATCGTTTTGTTATTTGCATTCCTTCTTGTTGTAGCAATTTTAATGGCCAGTAGTGCAGTTTCATAAAATTTCAATAACTATCAAAGAATGTAAAACAGTTTTACCAACAATCTTAGTGTTTTAATGTTTTAAGGTAAAATGTTGGGAAATAATGCTTAATACAAAATGGAGGAACAGAAATACATATATTTTATTTACATCAATCCATAATTTAAGATATAAACATGACGGTAACACATGATGGTATGAATAAAGATAAGGTAAAAATTAACTTAATTAAAGCTTTTTTTTTCATTTTAAAACTTTAAACTAAAATGAATAAACTACCTTTATTAGGTTTAAATCAACATTCGCACTATCTGAATAAAAATAAATCTTATGGTAAAAAATATAAAAGAATATTTTTTCTAAAAGTTTAATTTCTATATATATGTGTGTGTGTGTGTGTGTGTGTGTGTGTGTGTGTGTGTGTGTGTGTGTGTGTGTGTGTGCGTGCGTGTGTGTGTGTGTATTTACAGTAAAATATAATGAAACTAAAACGTGGTTGAATAAAAAATAAACATATTTATAAGGAATTGTAATAAAAAATATGCATAGTAAAAATAACAATTGAAGTACGTAAGCAGATTTAATTTAAATATTATTTTTAATTTAAGAAATCTGACCTAATTTAAGGTCCAAATAAATATGTTACATATGTTCATAAAATAAAATTAAATTTTTAAAAGAAATAATAACAAAAATAAAAGTTAATAAAAATTGCTAAATACATAACAAGAATATCATGCTTTTCTTATGTTTAAACAGAAGTGATATATTTGAAAAAGAACGTAATCACACACACTAAATAGATGTGCCACGATTATTGGTTTTCTCAACTTATTTATTTTAATAACCGAAACGCGAAACAAATGTACATGCGTCTTTTATTTCGCAATATAAATTCACAATGTCTCCCTCTCCTACCCAAATAGATCTTTCAATTACCAAGTATTTCATTCTTCTATTTTCCAGTTAAATGAACGGTCATTTCCCTTCTCCCACCCAGCCTCTCTACCATGAGAAGCTACCACAATCTCATAATTCATCCGTCTGTATCGATATATCGATGATATTGTTAGTTGTACTCGCTCTGGCATTGGCTCTTCTGTACTTGTTACATTCAGTCAAGTACACTGTAACTACACTGATTACTTTGAAACAAGCAAGTACTAACGTACTCGCTGATTACTTTGAAACAAGCAAGTACTAACGTACTCGCTGATTACTTTGTAACAAGCAAATCACGTACTCGCTGATTACTTTGTTACAAGCAAGTCATGTACTGTCTGATTACTTTGTAACAGGCATGTACTCACGTATCGCTCCGTCTTTGAAACTGGTCAAGTACATTGCACCTGCAATTGTCTGAGGATACTCGAACTCGCGCTGACTTTGTTACTGGAAGTACTGAGTATTTGGAAAATAAAGTACTGATTACAGGTTGTTACATTCAAATGCTGATTACAAAATACTGGTTACAGGTATTTCTTCCCATCCCTAGTGGGCACCTAATGACTGAATGCAAACATAATTGATAAAAAAGTAGTAATTTTTATCACGCGATTTAGTAATGTACATAAATTTAAAGCCGCTAAATGCTACCGCACTTGATTCTGTTATATATTTCTGAGCTTTAACGTGAAACATTCATTTTACGACTTAAAGTGAAATATTCTTATTGTTCTCATGCATTCTGCTTGTTATGAATCGAAAATGAATGATTTTCGTAGTTTCATAGTATCATTTTCCCTTGGTGTTTACGAAACAAGTATCGTGTTACCATTCATTTATTTTTGATATTTTCGAACTATTTTAAGATTTTCGACGATTTGATACATGTCACTCATAATTTCGGCAAAATTCAACGTAGAATTATGGTTTTGTTGTTTATATGCCATTCATTCATTATTTATTTACTCTAGATATTACGATATGATGAAGAATAATTGTGTATGTTGATTTAAATTTATAAAGTTATATATACTCCTATTTATATTACTGTCTTGGACCATTTTAAAAGAGGAGTCACAAAATCTAGCGCATGATCAAACTTATCGTAAGGAATAGACTTGAGTGCAACAAATTCCATAATAATTAGATAACTCTAATTATAACAAACATTTATCGCATTGTGGTTGTCATTAAAACATTTGACTCAGTGGTCTCTTATTTTTCTCAAATTATGAATAGTAAAATGGTTTTCTTCCAAAGAGGTTCAGCTATGGTATCTTATCAATTCCATCGTAAATTATAGGTTGCATTCAGCAAAACTTGTATAAAACTTTATATTGTTGATACAACACTCATTAATTAAGGCATTTGTTCTTTATTTATTGTAATAAAAGCTTAAGTTATATCTCTTGAATTTAAAATAAACTTAGTTCTTTGCATATTGTCCACTCATGCGCAAACTCCGGACACGCCAGAGAGATGAAAAGGAGGGACGCTACCTTATTTGGAACGCGGAGGAACGTATTTAAACTGTGAGTAGTTTTAGCATCAGGAATAACTAAATTAGAGACGAAACAGAAGTTAACACACTAATTAAACACATTTCAAAACAAGCTAATAAATTCTACGAAAACATCAAAACACACCCAAATGAAGAAAAGCCACACTTTCACAATATGATATCCATGACTACATTAATATCAAAAGACCAAAAATAATATTAAAAAATATGTAAACCATCTAAAGGTAAACAAAAAATTAAAACTCAGGATAAAAACAAAAGGGGACGGACTTATTAGAGCACATCCTCGGAAGGAGAAGAGGAGCGAAAACAGAAGATAGCTTCTGATTGGAAAAACGTGCAAAGCCGCAACAGTATTGATTTTCGCACAGACACTGTTTGAAATTGGGGACAAGTCCCGGAAACATTGTGTACAATTGTGTAATTGTTGTGTACAACATATTATGTGAAAGTGAACGTTTCCAAATTCGTGATGCAGCAGCCATTTCCATGCTCCCAGATGATCCGCTGAAGTTTTTTTGGCCGTTTTCTCTGTGTCCTTCTTTCCAAATGTGGAATTCAGCACTGTCTTCCCCGAGATCTCGAGATGCAACTGTACACTCCAAACAGTACTTGGACATGATTTCAAAGTCAACTACTAAACCTGTGAGGGAATCAATGGCAATTCCAATACCATATAAATAAGAATGACCTCGTTTCTGCCAAGTTCCATCATAGGACACAGAAAAATGTAACTGGTCCTTAGGATTTAAATTGAAATTTGATTCCAATTATGCTTTCCTAACGGCACTGTGGCTTACTTTTAACATTTCATCTCGAAACCCTTCAATTTTTTTATAGCTAAATTAGAGACACATTTAGAAAATGTTTTTTATCCATGTTTGCACAATCCAGGGTTCGAGAGAATGATTCCATTGCTGCATGGCCTTTTCCAAAGCTCAAAAAAGCTGCCACAACTTTGCTATTGACATCAAATTTTCGTGAATAGGCTATGACTAGAAAAAGTTGAGTCAAAATTTTCTTTGCAAGATTTGCAGGACATTTCTAGTTTCACTGTAAGACCATGATAATTTTCCTGAGTGGATACATCCAAAGAGCAAACCCCACAATTACTGCATAGCAAATTCCTTTGAAGATGGGAGACACAGTTTTTATTCGTAAAAATATACTCATTACCACATGCAGGAAGAATATCATTATGTAAATGGACAGATTCTGGAGCATTTACATCTATGAAAGAAAATATTTGGTCAACTGTTTCCTTTGGTACAGCTTCCTCGGCAAATTTTGGCTGTCTTTTACGAGCTGATTCATTCGCAGCACGTTTTCGTTAGTCTGTCTTCCGTACCTTCAACTAATTGCATGCATTATGATGAAAATTACAATGTTCAATTCAAGAGACTATTATTTGAGAAAGTTGTTTTGAAAAGAAATGTTTTGTAAACACTGAACAGCAAACAGAAATATAAGTTCCAAAATCAAAATAGAAATCAAGCGGTGAAATCAAAATAATGATAGCTGTGAAAAATCAACAAGATTAGGGTAGCCAGACGAAATCATACAAATAATAAAAACTAAATAATTTTGATGTGGCTAAAATGTAGCACATTCTAAAACAATTTAGTAAATAATAATTTGAAGAATAAATGTTTGCATGCTGTGAGACGATAGGAAATGGGCGTGGCCGTTTGTTTACAAAATAAATACCTTACTTTTCAAGTTTTAATAGTGTAAATCAAACATTTATTAGACAAAATATGATATTTGAATCTTATTACATTCTAGAAATACATATATTTCATTGGAAATTAGTTATTATTTAAATACAATGTCCTCGTGTTACTTATGTTTTCGAGCAAACGTGAAAAAGGGGCGTGGCACATTGTTCAATTTATTAAAACATTAATGACTTTGCCTAAAACTGATTGAAATCAAAAATTTCATTCTGTATAATATAGAGAATGATTCATATTTTTGATAAACCAAAAAAGAAAAATCGATATTTTTGTCGACTTTTCACGTTTTGATAGTTTACTTTCCCCTTAAGCACAGGAGCAAGCTCTCTTTCTTCACGCGGGATCAACTTTTTTTAAACTACCAGTTTTTCTTTTTCATTTCTATTTTTATAAGTATATATATGAGATGATGCACCGGAAATAATATATACTAATTTTATTATTAATATTAGTGGTAGATGTTTAATTTTTACCTAAAATTAAAAAAGCTCATTTAACTAAATCTGCATAAATATCTGGTGGTTATGAGAAAATGAGAGATATTAATTTGCAAAAAAATATTGTTCTACATTTTTTACGCAGTGTATATATATAAAATAAAAAATAAATAATAAAAAAAGATTTAAGTATTCTTACACTTATTATACACATATTTAGCTTAATTTCTAATCATTGAATTAATGAAATATTTTATATCTTCTCAATCTTTATGGAAATTAAAAACAAATGAAAGAAAAAAATAAATAAATGAAAAATTAAATAAAATAAAAATTTCTTTCCTTCTTTATCTCTTAATAAAACGAGCAAATTAAAACACTGTGCACCAAAAGGTTATTTAACTATTAACTTAGACATTCACAGACTGGAGGTAGGAGTTTTACACCAGGCACTCCGTTAAAAACTATATGGTTCCATCAGTAGTTTTAGACGCATGAACTATATATAGATATATATTTCTTTAACCATTCATTAAATTATTTTTAGATGGATCGATTAAACGTGAACAAAATTGTTTATTTACTGCAATAGGTATTTAAGAAGTAAATAGTACCATTTTTACTTTATGGAACGTGTTTCACCGTCCTGGTAGACTGATCTCTCCCCAGAATTTCAGCAAGTCCCGTAAGAATACGTACTTTTGTTATTTAATAATAAAATTAGTAATTTAATTTTTTTTTTGAAAATAGAATGAATATACCATCTTACACCCTCAGTCAACATATTTAAGTATTGGAGATGTTAAGACTTTACCCTTTTCAAACATGAATACGACCTCCTATCTCTGAAAAGTCCTTTTGGAAGGCAAAGACACGGTTAATCTTTGAATACTATCCCTGTTTGGCTTTCTGTACCTTTAGATTTCATCACATTATTAATTTATTTTCTATTCTTCAGTTTGCAAATTTTTAGCCACTCTTTTTTGGTTATACTGCGATATGTTCACAAAATTCTTCTTTCATTTTCCTGGTTTTGTAAGCAATGAAATTGTCACTTTATTCATTTATTTATTTGTGTTCTAATGTTGATTTCTTGTCAGGACAAAATTTTTGCCTGATATCTGAGTCTGAGATAAATTTTAACCAGCAAATATTAAATGTTTACATTTTGTTATATGTGATAACTAGATTTTCCATATATTGACCTAAAGCTTGTAAATTTATTCAAATACGTCGGATATTTCTAATTAGAACATGAAATTTAAACTCCTTAAACCTAATTACAAATTTTATTAATAAGCTTTTAATTTTAATAATTTGATTTTTCCATCATCTTAAGAACTAACTATAAATAAAAATATTGTGGGTTGAAGTACAGATTTTTTTTTCTTTTACAAAATTTCTTGTTTACTACAATCTTTACTAAAATTTTAGCTGCCTTAGGCAGTTAAAACCCAAATACAGCTGACAATTCTTCCAGCACATTTAAGAAAACTGTTCTAATAATTGGGTTAAAATGCAATAACTGAAAATGCTGTTATAAAAACTTTTTAATGCAAAAGAGTATATTCCATCCAAGGAATTAAAATTGTGGAAATTGAGATGGCAGATAACTTTATAAATATATTAAATATTATTCCATTTTAACAAAATCTACGAAATTTCTTCAAATGCATTTCAAAAATAATTACTCTGCATTTGCTCGATAATTTATTGCCTCGTTTTATTAAATCAAGCAGTTTATAAATCTGACACAACAATTTTAACTCTAAATTCTTTCATTAGATCAGTGTTTTTCAACCTTTTAGTATTCACGGCCTGATTTTCAATCATAATTGTCATCACGTACCCCCTCCCCACCGTATTCACTAAAATGTATACAATAATAATTTATTTTGGTCCTAAACCTACACTATAACCTTAATTTTAAACTTTACAAATTACCAAGAATACGGAAATTTATTGACATTTTGCAGCACCGATCCTCAGCATTGAAAAAAACAAGAATCCTATGCCTTTTGATTGCTCCATGTCGGGCATTCTCATGGTTTCGCGAAGAAGTTTCGATTTGTCTGGAATTTGTCTATTCTGCTTAAAAGTTAAGTTAGGAGCGTGCGGAGTGTGAACAAATGTTTTCTCATAGGCAGAAGGAGAAAGTTCTATGGCGCCAATTTCAATTCCAGACAATCTCATTCGAGTCGATAATTCTATCACTATTGAATCTATTCTGAATGTGTATGTTACATATGTTTTCGTGTAATTGCAATTCACCGTATTAAATATTCACGACAGCAGACTTATGAAGAATGATGGATAAATTTTTAAGCGGCCGTAAGCACGCATTAGACAATAGACAAGCATCAACAAGTACGCAGACGAGTGTGGTTCCGAAAACAAAATCAATAAAATATTCTCAAGTATACTTAAATTTTGGGCTCACTAGTACTGAAGTAAATGATGAAGAAAGGCCCCTATTCATCATTTGCTCAAAAATGTTGGCGGCAGACAGCATGAAACCTAATAAACTTAAATGACATTTGGAAACGCTTCATAGTGAGTACGTAAACAAACCCAGAGAATTCTCCGAATTAAAATTAAAATCAAAATCATATGAAAAGCAAAAATCATTGTTTAAAAAACTTTTGTCAGTGAATGAAAAAGCTTTATAATTGCCTCTTACAAAGTTTCATATAAAATTGCCAGTTGTAAAAAGCCTCACACCATTGGTGAAGAGCTTATTTTGCCAGACGCAATTGAGATTGTAGAAATTATGTTTGGAGATAATTTTGCAAAACAATTGCAGTCTATACCTCTTTCACATGGTACTGTTGCCCGTCGAATTGCTGATATAGCTGAAGATGTAGAGTGTCAGCTTCTGTCGAAGTTGGGTGACAAATTGTTTTCAATACAACTCGATGAGGCAACAGATAGTAATAAAGATGCTCATTTCATTGCCTATGTTAGATTTTGTGATGATTTGTCAGTATTAGAAGAATTACTATTCTGCAAACCAATAGAACTCAAAGCAACAGCACTCACATTATTTGCTATCTTAAATTATTTCATGAACGAGGCTAACATAGAATGGAAAAATTGCGTCGGAATATGCACCGATGGTGCTCATTCTATGTCCGGAAGATTCCAAAGTATTCAAGCACTTGTGAAACAAAAATCGTCACAGTGCGTCTTGACACATTGCATGATCCGCAGAGAAGCTTTGGCTTCCAAAGAAATGAGTCTTTATTTGAATATTGTGTTAAATACGTTTGTAACCGTAGTAAATTATATAAAAATGAGACTCCTGAAATCAAGAATCTTTTCCGCACTTTGTAAAGACATGGGTGCAGTACATTCAGCGTTACTATTTTATTGCGAGGCAAGATGGTTATCACGAGAGAAATTTTTGCAACGTGTTTATGAAAAGAAATCGCCGTTTTTCTAGAAGAGGAAAACAGATCGGAAGCTGAAAATTTTCACGATAGTTTATTTGTGATGAAATTGAGCTACATGTGTGTGTGGTCGACAAATTCGAGAAATTAAATAACTTGAATCTTCAACTGCAAGGAGCAAATACACATATAATGGATACGAGTTATAAAGTGAAGCTTTTTGTAGAAAATTGGAATTATGGAGCAGAAATTTAAAGCAAGAAAACTTAACAATGTTTGCAAATTTGAATGATTGTATTAAAACTTACAAGGCTGAAGAACAACTGTAAAAGTTGTTTTTGTAACCATTGAAAATCATTTAGCAATGCTTGCAAAGAATTTAAAAAAGTACTTTCTTGCTGACGACAAACTGATATCAAGTTACAAATGGGTGAGGGATCCATTTCAAAATACTCCCGAAGGAATCTCAATTGAAGAGTAAGAAGCCTTCATAGACTTCACGGAAAGCGTAGAAACTAAAAAATAATTGAGTAATAAATCACTCAATTGTTTTGAATTTTAGGCAGGAATGGAGGATGAGTTTTCCGCACTAAAAACAAGGACATTTCGTATTCTACTACCATTTTCAACATCTTACCTTTTTGAAACTGGATTTTCTGCGATGACTTCTTTGAAGATAAAATATAGATCTCAGCTAAATATAGAAAAAGAACTGAGAATGTCTATTTCTAATATTAAACCCTCCTTCGAAAAACTTTACTCTGAAAGACAAGCGCTAGGAAGTCACGAATAATTATTAAATTTGTTTTTAATTTAGTAAGTTGTTTTAATTTAATAAGTTAATTATTAAATATATCAAAATGTATTTTATTTTTTATGTGTGTGTTCTTTCCTTTCAGTCACTTAATCAATTTTTTTATATAACATTAACTCTTGGATATGCTCGCGCCCCCTCCTCATTAGTGTGCTGGCTTCCCCTAGGGGGCGCGCCCCACAGGTTGAGAATCACTGCATTCGATTTCAAACACTGCTTGAAAGTTCATTGAAATGAATGCAATCAAAAATTTTTTTGACTCGGAAATCCTCTCATTAAATAGCCTTTTCAAAAAGAGGGTACATTTTTTAAGGCCATTATTTTTGTGTGCCTAACGATGGCTAAAAATTCCCATTACCGAAGCGAATAAATACCGCCATGCAAGACCTGAATATGATTGGCTGTAATTCTTCGTTTGTCGGCATTTCCTATTCAGAGCATTCCACTAATGGCATCTTTTATTCATGGGACAACACTCGTTACCTACCTGTTACCATTCACCTCTTACAGATGGGCTGTGTTTATCTACTGCCATGAACGCGATTGGATACGTAATCATTCTAGTGGAACACTTCAAAACAGTGATTAAATTCTGGGAGGGGAAATTTGTATTCTGAAGGAGAAACACGTAGATGACTGAAACTTTTATACTTTAATTCACTATATCCTATTGACCTCTAAATTTTTTTCCAGCGCCATGGTTCTGAAGATAAGTCTTTATCTATAACGTGCCCTGAATTTCAAATTTCCGTAAAGATAACGATTAAGTTTACTTTTCATCTAAGAAACGATTTTTGTTCCCAATTAATCTGTCGCATTCTTCATGCCTCGAGCTATGACAGGTGAATGGAGGGTTGTTCTTTACGTTTGAAAGTACATAAGTTACTCTGTGAGAAAATTGAAGATTTTTGAAGCAATTAGCTATTGGCTACCCTCTAATTAAACCTTCTCTTTCATTTTTTGCATGCCGAATGCACTTTTCTTTCAGCTAAAATTAATGGGGTCAGTCCAGAAGTGTTTGTTTCAAAGTGATACGTGAAAAGATTTATTTATGATCTCTTTCACAAGACACTTTTAAAGATAATTCTTAACAAAATTAAAGGTATCATAGTTTTGATGAAACATATTTTGAAGTTGTTAAAATAGGTTATTTTACTTGTGAAACTGTTTCACACATTTTCTCAAACTTCATGTTTTGGTCAATTAAATAATAAATATTGTGTTGTCTGGCGTCTCATTCAGTCGAAGTTTAATAAGCTCGAATGTAATTAAGTAGAACCTAAATATAAATATTCATAATCCTAAATTAATTGCAGTGCATGGGTATCAATTTATATAAATAAAATCCTCAATAAAATCCTCTTTCTGTGGTGTACGTGAGGCAACAATTCGTCGAGCCTCCGGAAAAGACACATTATTTTGTGATTTTGATGGAAGTAATTTCTTTTTCCAACTGACATGTTGGGTAAGATCACGAATAAGCTGGATAGTCGCCTTTACAGTTGCACAAACCTCTTTGGCATTGCAGGTAACACTATCTTGGCCAACGTCAGAACAACGGGCGCAAGTAAGTTTACCTCTGCAAGCTATTTTTGAATGGTTAAAACGTAGGCATTGAAAGCAGCGTAGTGGATTTGGTATGTATGGTCTTACTGAACATCTCATATATGCAACTTTTATATGTTGTGGCAAGTCTGGAGTGGTAAATGTCAAAATGAGGTGTTTTGTATCGATTGATATGCCATCTCGATTAAGAGTAATACGTTTAACAGCACAAACATTCTGGGATTTTAAGTTTTCAAGTATTTCATCTGTAGATGTATATATGAGATCTGCTGCAGAAATAACTCCTTTGGAAAAGTTTAATGTCGTATGAGGCTGAACGACCACATCCACATTTCCAATTGATTTGCGAGATGTATGAGTATTGCTTGTCTTTCAGAAGCAATCTCAATTAAAATATCGCCTGATCGTAACGCTCGAATATTTTTGACTTCTCCTAGGTAAGATGAAACGCTCTTTTCAATGAGAGAAGGCGAGACAAATTGGAAAGAACCACCTTCAGTAAAGTGATATTGTAAAGTGTTTTCGTCATTTTAAAATTACTCTTTCGATGAATCTTAACAATTATTTTTAAAGAGGTTTTGAAATGTGTTAAAAGTAGTAGATTTTAGAACACATATTAGAAGAATAACTAATTTTGAAGTTAAAAACTGTTTTTTTTATATATAAGTGAAATAAATGATCTATCACTGTACTACCAAATATATTAGAATCAATAGTTTGAGTAAAATGTTGCTTTTTAAAATAAAGTTTTCCTAACTTTCATTTTTATGGTAAACTTGTCTCACATTATAAAAATAAAAAAATTCTCAGATTTGATTTTAATTTGGATTAATCCAAATTATAAAATTAAAATAAATCAGCGTTAAACCAATATTATTCATAATATATTCTTAAAAAGAAACTCTTAACGCTGAATAAGTGACAAAAATTCTCATCACGCAGCTTTCTAAATATAAATTTGCAATTTTGTTATAAATAATTTTGCACATTCTTTTAAAATGATTTATAAATGGCAGCCGTAAAGCATGTCCTAGTTTTGATAAAAATAACTAAACTTAGAAATTATACCTTTTACATAATATATATAGTTTGATCAATAAGTGGTTAAAAAGTAATGTACAGTCGAATCATAGATGTGAGATTTCTTTTTCTCACGGTATTTATGGAGTCGCTTTAGTCAATGGCTTGAAGTAAATTTTGTGTGGAATATCAACAAAATATTAGAATGAGAACACTTTTTATGTTATTTTTACAGAAGACATATAATTTACAATATCAAAACATTTGCATAACAATTGTTTAAAAACATTTCTTAAAATAAATAAGCAAGTATATTCGTTTATTTTAAAATAAATAATTTAGTCTAGATGTTAAATGAAAACATAAAATCACACAGCAATGTCAGAGAGATTTTCTTTACTTTTAAAAATACTTAAATATATGGAAGAAAATAAGTTAATAAATAGTAAATGAAAAATGAAATGGGCAAAAAAAGAAATAATTTAAATATTTAAGAAGAGGTAATTAAGCAATTAAAAGAATTCGCATATAAAAGTAAACAAGTCATCACACCAAATATAAAATAACAGAAAAATACACAATTAACAATAGTAAAAGACAGAAACCAGTAAAACAAAAGATGAAATAAAGACAGTCATGCATTTTAAAATTCTTGGAATAAATCTCTTATGATGTTATAAATTAACTAGTTATGCTTCTATAAATTTGATGATTTGGAATGAAAAGTAACTGACGGTGACAATGCTTAAAAGAAAAGAAAAAATTTAAAATTTGTTTTTTCCTTGTTTTGGAAATATTCAGCTAGGGGTGTATGGCCACATCTCTCATCAAATGCAGAAAAAAACCCTAAGAAGGAAGTGGAAGTTTTATATCTATATTGATGAAATTTTAAATAAAAATATTTATCCATTTTATTTCCCATATATATTTTAAAAGCATAGTTTCTAAGAAAATCAAGCAAATCTTTTTTTAAATGTATCAAAAGAAAAAACAAGTGAATGAAAAAATTAAGTAATTTATAAAGAAAATTTAGTAACTTAGGCATTCAAACATAAAGTCAATACTTACATGAAGAAAAAAATGTACTTAAAAGGTTAATTAATATCAAGGAATAAATTAGCCGTAAAACAACACATATCTCCTAAATTACATAGATTGGCAAAATTTAAGACAATGTACTATGTATAAAAAAATTTTGTACTTAAATCTCTAGAAAAAATATTGCCAAGCACTTATATTATAATGGAAGAGTCTGCATTGATGATAATAGAATGGAATAATCTAACTTTTACTAAAAACCTAATTTTAATATTTGTTTAATATCTGAATTAAATTATTGTAATAAATATAATAAAAACTGAACAGAATTTTTTTTTCAAGATCACATTTTTGTTTTAAAGAAGGCAAATTTAAAATCTCATTTCTTTATTTAAATGATTAATTTTTAAAAAAAGTATTTTAATTTATTACGCTAGGGCACTTAAAAAATGTTAGAATTGAACAAAACAAAATACTTAATTTGCGAAACTAAAGTATAAGAAATTTAAAATATTACTTTAAGTATTGCATTTGAAATAATTAGTTTAAAAATGTTGTTAATAATTATTGTAAAATGTTATGAATTATGTTTCATTTGTTTTCGCTAAATTTCCATTTTTATAATTTTTTAATTTATCAACCAATTTATGAAGTTTTGTAAGATTTTCAAGTGACTTTTTTAGAAACTTGGACAATTAGTTAAATACAACAATTTTCAGTGTTTGTTTATTATTGACAATTGCATGCATATTGTCGTTTTCCTTATAATTACTCATGAAGCTTATTATATCGTTTTTATGATGCTCATTGTATCTCATGTTTTTTTTATTTCGATTGACACGATTGATAAGAATAAATTTTCACGATTGATAAGAATAAAATTTTCAAATAAATTATCAGGTGTGCATTATTTTATGTTTATTTTTGCAGTTTTATAAAAATTCGTATTTGTTTTTTTCACCATTTCTTTCTTTTATAAGTATTTTAAGTATCCAATTTTAACCTTTTTCATGTCCCAGTGGATTATCAATGTGTGCAACTGTGTAAGAAATACTAGTTGCACTCTATGATGATTTTCCGGGATAAATATTGTTTCAGATATATTAAACCAAATTTTAAAAAAAGCGTTTTACTTAAAACTTATTGTCTAAAGTTTGATGTTTGCTTATTTTAGTCTAATTTGGTATTAATTATTTTTAGAAAGAATTTTGCATTTAATTACAATGCTCTCTGTTGCTTTTTTTTTCAGTATCTAGAATAAAATCGAATTGTAAAATTTTAAAATTAAATATTGCTTCTCTAAAACTTTTTGATAATTAATCATAAAGGTATATTAAAAATAAATTAATTCTTAATTTATCAATCTTGCTAAAATTTTTTAATTTAATTTTAAATACATTATACACTTAAATATTCCATCAGCTTTTAGTCTTCAAACTTTCTACACATATATTTAATTTTGAGTAAAGAGATATTCAAATTCATTTTCAATTAAAAAAATTTAAGAAGTTCTAAATAATGTGTGATACAGTCACTTACTAATAATTTTCTTACTTATTTTAAGCTGAAATAAATACACAATTTTGTATTGTTTTTTTCATATTTGTTATAGTAATTAAAATTTAGTATGGAATCAGTAAATTATCAAATTAAGAAAATAAACATTGGGTATTGAAGCTAGTGTTAATATTCAAAATTAGGTATGGGGAAAGTCATTTGAATGATAAAATTTCAGAAATGTATTTTGATTTTTTTCTTGTTACGCTATTCTTTCAACAAGGAAAACTTTTCTAATACGTTTATGTTACTTTTCCACTCGAAATTTTTATATGGGTGATAAAATCGCTTATTCTTTTCAGAAGATAATTGTTTTAGTTCATTCATTTCATAAAATGTGTGTTTCAAAAAGTATCCATTCGCTTGACAAGCGTTCAAAAAAATGATGGCATAAAATATTTTATTCTATTAAAATTTTCGCAGTGGTTCGGAGTCCATTTTAAATTATATATCCCGATTTAATTAGGCCTCATGTGCAAAATATTATCCTTTAGCGATAAACAAATCAAATCAAACATAAGCCAAACAATGTTAGGTGAAAAAAAATTTCCAATTCATTCATAATTAAGGCAAAAATATTCAATTCTAAATGTAATCTTCTTCTTCTTCTTCTTAGAGTTGGGTTTGTATGTCATTGGGCACCTAAAATGTAATCTTAGGAATTTATTATAAATAAATTTAGGATAACCAAAATAGAGCAATATATTTTAATTTCTTGCCTTTAAGCACTTTTCAGAGAACAAAAACTGTCAGGGTTTGAATGACCACTCCCTCCCTTATTACACATCATTTAGTTTATTTAACACTGCAGTTATATATACATGAGATTTTTAAATTAATGTTAAATTCGTGAATGAATATTTCCTTTCTTTATTGAACATCTTTTAGTTTATTAAACATTAAAATTATAAATGTACTTGAAGTTTTTAAATTGATGTTGAATTAGTGTCGATTATAAGCAAATGGGCCCAAATTCAGATCTTAAATATAATCTACATAGTAGGGACACTTATTTGCAATGTGATGCAACTTTACTAAATACTTCCATTTATAAGTACCTTTTATCAATAAATAACTAGATGAACAGTTTTTTTGAGCAACTACATCAACACATCTTATATATGCAAACTTTAATATTTAATGAAGCAAAGAAAAGTTAATGAATAATCTATCAATCTTTCCAGCTTTTTCCAAATTAAAATTAAATCATTATGTAAATGAAGAGCAGACATTTATTTCGGTTTCATTTCTACGCACCAATGCCACTCCCATCTCATGTCTGCTAATCAGAATCTCGGTAAGTCTGTTCTAAGCGCATTTTCTCTTTATGTGTTTAAACTACCTTTAAATTCAAATTATTTAGGATTTTTGATCATCATATAATATGTTACGGACTCCTCATACTCAGTATCTTAGATCGGGACCAAGAGAGCGGAGAATCTCGCATCCCAGCGCCTGGAGGGATGCCTTCCCCCCTACTAACCCCTACTTGCGGCAGCAAGTTGTTGGAACGCTCTTTACATTCCCGCCAAATCCGGTTCCAAGTGAAAAGTGAACTTTTCGCCTCCAAATGCGCCGACAAAAGGTCACTCGCCCCCCTTTCGTATCCCCAAGCACCTCTCTCACGAGGGACTTGCTAGTTAATTAAAACAGCTACTATAACTTGTTCTAAACCTTAAACCGTATTATTTAGTAAAATAATTTCTAAGATATTTATTTACTATATCTTTCATTACATCATTCTAAAGCTCATAATTACCATTAAATCATTTTATATCCTAGCTCTATAATATTTTTTTATTTACTTTCATTTTTTAAATAACTTAAAATGTATTACTTTGAAAAGAATTTTCATACTTTGGAAATTGATCCATGTATAGTATTAGATTACATTTATTTGCATCCTATTCATGCAGTCATTTTCCCATTTTTAAAGAATATTTTTAAGGTATTAATTATAGTTTTTTGTACATATTGAAACAACCTAATATATTATAACAACACTTATTATAAAGTTCTATGTCAACAATTATATAGTATTTTATTGAAAGTATTTCTGAATTTTGAAATTGATTCTTTACCATTTTGTTATATTCATAGGATCTTCTGTTGCTTGAATAATCAATTAACTTCATTAATTTCTTAAATTGCTAGATGGTCTGGAAGTCCTTTTTTGTTGTGAGTAACAGTTTTCTGCACAAATTCTTTCTTTATATCATAACATGCAGTTTTTTATTTCTATTGAGAGTAGAAAAGTTAAAATTGCTCTTTCTTATAAACATGAAGTGTAATACTTATGACTGTACAATGCATTTATTTATGAATATTTATCAAAATGAATTTCAGTTATATTGGTTTGCTAGTTACTCTTATAAAGATCTTCAATTTATTTCTCATCCTTTGTTATTGTTTGGTTCTAATAGCTTGGAAAGGAGAGTTGTTTTAAAAACCTTCTCAATTTTTTTCGGTTACGTTTTCTTTTTAAGAATAATATTTTCTTTTATTTAATAAACAAGTTTTATTTGAATAAGTTGTCGTCATTTTAAAAATATTCTACATTAAATATTGTTTAAAGGATTGTACTTCAAAATTTCAATGATTTTTTCTTTTATTACGCAATGTTAAGCATGAAGCATTTAATTTAATAATTTCACACTTTCTGTAACTGATTATTTTATTCATTTTGATTTTTTATGTAACATTAAATGTAGGATTTAAAATTTTTTATTATATTTTCTGAAAAATATCCTTGTAATAATAGATTATAAATCTTGTTGCGGATATTCTTAAAAAGTATTTTAAACTGAAAATTTTTTTATTTCGATAGTAGTGATGCGCTTTACATTATCTTTACTTTTTTCATGTATTGTTTTTAAAATAGCTTTAAGATAGCTTATCCAGGAGATTTGACAGTGCTTGGAAATTGTAATCCATTATAGTTTCATGGATTGTATCCCCTTTCCCTTATACTAGCTACATTGAAATAATTTGAAAGTTATTCATTGATGTTTGTGTATTATCCATGTGTAAATCTCTTAGTTTTGGAAAAGTCCACCTGTAAAATTAGACTTGAATTTGTTAGACATAAATAATTTTTTTATATTTATAGGATCTTTTGTTGCTTGAGCTATCAATTAAGTAAATTTGATTTGTTTCTTAAATTGATTGATGGTCTGAAATTCCGGTTTTGTTGTGAGTAATGCTTATCTGCACAAGTTCTCCCTTTATATATTGTACATGCTGTTTTTCTTTCTATTAAGAGTAAAATTGATAAAATTGCTTCTTATTATCATAAACAGTACATATAATATTTATGTCTGTACAATGTGTTAATTTATGCATTTTTATCAGATTGAAATATCAATTATTCTTCTCTGTAAGTTATTGCAATAATATCTTTTATTTATTTCTCATCCTATGTCATTGTTTGGTTGTAAATGTTTTGAAAGGAAAATAGTTTAAAAAATAAACACTATTTATTGTGTTACGTGTTCTTTTTGAGAATTGTAATTTCTCTAATTTAATTAGCAGGTTTTATTTGAATAAGCTGTTATGATTTTTAAAATTACAAAATATTGAATTTGTTTAAAGAAATTTATTTAAAAAGTTTTTTAATTTTTAATCCATTGTAACATTTTAAACCTCAAGTTTCCGATTTAGTGATTTGCTCTCTTTCTGTTACAGATTTTTTTATATACTTTCATTTTCATGTAACATTATAAATATGTGATTTAATTTTTTTTTTTATATTTTCGATTTAAGGTCCTTGATAACAGATTGTAATTTGTGTTAAGGCACTCTTAAAAAATGTTTTAAATTGGAAAAATTCTATTTTTATAACAGTTGTGTATTTTATGTTACTCTCTCTTCTTTTTCATGTCTGATTTTTAAACTAAAGTTAAGAAATTCATCCATGATTTTTGATTGCTTCTATTCACTGGAATATGCTTCACATTATTGATTGTATACCCTTCCAATTTTTTAGCTGCACTGAAATTAAATTCAAAATTATTTGTTGGTGTTAGATCAATATTTATATTTATTTTTTAATTTTTGTAAATTGCACCTGTAAAATTAGTCTAAAAAATTGTTAGACATAAATTATTTATACACAATTAGTTAATTATTTGAATAAATTGCCATGATTCTTAAAATATTCAATATTTTTCATCATTAAATGAAATTTCCATAAAAAAATTTACACTTTTTATTCCATTACATTGTTTTAAGCTTCATGTTTATGATTTAGTGGTTTACTCTTTCCTAATTCATTGGTGTTTGATCAACATGCATCTGCAGTTTCCTTACTCTTGAAAGTCCACCTGCAAATTTAGTCGACAAAATTGTTAGATATCGCTGTTTTATCAACAATATGGTAATATAGTGTTGAGGAATGCACTTAGTTTCTGATAGTATTTGTTTCTCTCTTGAAACTGTAATTTAAATAGAGATTCTTTTATAAAAATTTTGTTTATATTTGTTAAAATTATGTTAATTTCTCTAGTGTAGAGAAATACAATGCTGTTAATATTTCTGAACTGCCGCTAGATTTTAAGGATGTCCTAAAAGGACAATTTTATATTATTTATAAAAGGTTGAAGAACAGTTACTAAAACTTGTCTACACTATATGCTTTTGTGTGCACTATTATATTAAATAACCTTTATGTAGAAGTATTAGTGCAACTTTGTTCAAATATAGAAACATTTCAAAATTGATATTATTTTATATCAGCATTACATGAGTTGACAATTTCAAAGATATTTAAGACTTTTAAAAGTAATTTAGAAAACTCCAAAAAATGAAATGAATTTGTTTCATGTAATTAAAAAATACTTTTAGTATAATAATGCAATTTGCAGCAATTATTTCTGAGTTTTGAAACTTATTCACTATATGTTTTGTTTATTCATGGAATAATTTGTTGCTTTGACTTAATAGTTATTCTGTTATTTATTTTTTAAATTGGTATATGGTCTGAAATTCTTGTTTGAATGTGAGTAATGTTCTCTGTAAAAAATCTTTTTTTACTTTTGAACATGTAGATTTTTTTTTATTATTTTTAGAATCGTAATGAAAAAAATTGCTCCTGTGTATTTAAATATTAAGTATAATAATTTTATCTATACAATTAATTCATTTATTCAAATTTGTATGATTGAAGTATCTATTATACTTGTCTGGCAATTAGTGTTGTAACACAATGAATTTATTCCGCATCCTTTATCATTGTTTGGTTATAAATGCTTCCAAAGGAGTATAGATTTTATGTTTACTCTGTTTTTGGTGATGTGACTTATTTCTAAATGTAGTAATCCCTCATATTTTATAAAGAAGTTTGATTTGAAATTGAAATAGTGTTTACAAATTGCAAGTTATTGAAACTTCTAGATATTTCTATTTATTAGAAATGAGTTATTTTCATAATTTTCATTTGCTGGCCTAACAATATTTTTTATGCAAATAGTGATTTCTTTATTTTATGAAGTCTTATGATTTAGTGAATTTGTCTTCAGAAAATAAATAGTATGATTATAAAAGCTTGTTGGGTAGTGTTGAAGTATTTTACTTGGAAGCACAAGGAGTGTCTTAAAATGCTAATAGAAATTTTATTCTGACATGCTTTAACTGTGATTTTAAGCTTTTGATTTTACAAGGCATTTTTTTTTTTTTTTTTTTTTTTTTTTTTTTTTACTGAAAAGACATTTATTTCATTTTTATGGATTCAATTTCCAAGAAATATAATTTTTTTTTAAATTTTGATTTAAAATTCTTATTTAAATGAATAAGAAATTTTATTAATGGTATTTATTTTTAAAGTTTGAGTAACATTTTTATATCTTTAAATAGTACAATTGATAAGTATAAAAAAATAATGTAGAAGCCAAGAAATATCACGAATACATCAAAAGTAAAAAAAGTTGGGCAATGATTATAGATATGAAATTAATTTCAAAGAATAGCTACATTATTCAAGTTTCACTCAAGGTAAAGAATTATTTTAATAATATTTAAACAGAATTTTATTGTGAAATGGAAAATGATTCTAAGATACTTTCTTTATGTTTGATAAATTCTGTAAAATTAAGAATTTGTGTTCTAATTATTATAACACTCCTTATTGATTGCTTGATTTGAAGTCACGATTAGTATAACAAAATATTAAAAAATCATATTTTTGTATCTCAGTTTCAATCCCTTAAATCTTTTATACTATTTATATTGATAAGAATGTTATCACTTTGAAAATGTGTGCTTTGATTAAATCAATAAAGTAGCTTTAATAATATTTATTATGTTAAAATGACTCGTTTGTTTTCTATGTTTCTTTGATTCATGTTGAACTTTGTCGTATAATAGTAAACAGTAAATTTATTTATTCAATCAGGGTTTTGATTTGTTTCATTTTCAGAAAATAACACGATAAAATTCTGTATGTATATACATTGTCTTCATGTTTTAACAGTGCTGAAATAAAGTACAATTGACTTTTTAAATTGAAACTCCTGGTAAATCTTGCAATATTTAAAATTTAGGAATCTTCCATTGAAAGCATAATTTTCACTAGTATTCAAAACTTTTATCTCCTATATTTTACCTTACTTACCTGAAGTTTATTTCGCATTTCATTTCTTTCTGTCCCTGAAAAATTATTTTAAACTATAATGATATATTTACTTTTACCTTATTTTTTCTAAAATCATGACAAATCTTCGTCAAACACGTTTTACTAATTGCACTAATATTTACTCATTATGATAGAATATGACTTATTATTTTAATGGGAATTTTCCTGTGTATTCTGTTGTCGACCCGAAAATGTCTAAATAATGTGTCAACTTGTGCCATCATTGTTTTTCGTGCGATGACCATTTTGATACATGTTTTGGACTGAATGTTGTTTCTTAATGACTTTCTTATTTAAGAATGAAATACTGTGAATTATGTAAGACAAGGTAAATCCAAATTACAAAATTTTGTAATATTTTGAAATAATTTTTATATTTCTCTTTAGCTAACCTTGTGATTTAAGTGGAATATTCTGGCTACGTATCAGTTTAAATGATGGCATGACTTTCTCTTCTGTGAAGGAAACTTTGTAATACTGATACAAAATCGTGTACAATATTGAATATCGATTGGGTAAATTATTTTTCCTGTTCAATAAATAAACAATGTATTTCAATCCATTTCAGGGTCTCAAATAGTGTCAATTACTGGCACATTTCTTTTTTAATCTGAAATTAAATGCCAAATTTTAAGATTTGTAATTTGCCCTGAAATATTATGTATTTAAATGGTAAAATAAATTATCCTCATCTTGGTACAGATTGTTTCCTACGAGAACTGTCAATGAGTTCATTTGTAAATAGTTCATAGTATTTATGTTAATGTATCAAAAAGCAAGGTATTGATTTATAAGAAAATAATCACTTGGGAAATTTTCAGTAAATTGGAGTTTTCCAGATTGTATAGTGAAATAAAAAAATCTTTATAGGATTTCTATTTCATGGGATATATGGCTGTGATTTGGTATAGCTTTCTTTGCTCACCATCCATACAATAGAAATGAAACTAATTTTTAACAGTTTTTTTGAGACTATCTAATAATAAAATGAGAGAAAATATAAAAACTAATCTCATCATGAAATATTGATACAGTGAATGTTGATTTAGTTGGAAAATTCAGATGTGGGGAAAATGAATTTTCTAATAATAGTCACATCTGGCTTTTAGTAATGGAATTTACACAGTGAATTAAAGATACACTTTTAATAGTTAGTTTTCATGAAAATTGTTATTAAACTTCAAAAAATAATCTAATGAAATATATAATTTCTCAGTTACCAATTTAAGTAATATGTGTGACATTATAATTTCTTTAAAATAAATCTTTAATATTATTGTAAACTCAATATTCATTTTATTTAAATGTGAAACATGAAGTAAAGGCTCAATTATATCATTATTGAATATGAACGTAAAGGTTTTTTTTTCTTTATTTTTTTTCAATATTTTTTTATGCTGGCCATACAATATTTAATTAAATTCTGTAAACATGGAAAAGTTCAAAAATTCAAATACAAGATACATTATTACACCAAATACATAGCTAGAGGAGTAATGAGTAACAAAGAATACAAGACAATTTTTTTGTGTTTTAATTTTATTATTTATCTCATCTTCTTTAATTTGGAAATTGCCCAATTTCAAAAATCTGTCACTAGTTTATTTAATTATAAGATGAAGTACACTACCGAAAACATCAGGTGATACCGAAAAAATTCTTGCAATACAGTACAGTACCAAATTTTTTTATTAAGAGCATATGTATAAGAAATGGTTCTACAGAGTTTAAGCTTACAATTGGAATAATTATAGCAAAAATAAAAAAATAGTAAATGAATTTGGTGCGTTACTTTATTTTTTTTCTTAAAAAAAGCATGAAAAGCTTATAAAAATTTCTATTAGTACAGGCAGATTTATTAACATTATAATTTTCATCTAGTTATAGTTATAAATTGAGGAAAACACTTGTTTTCATGAATCCAAAGTACATTTAACTGATTTGATACTGCCAGTACATTTACAATAAAAAATTTTTTAAATGATTAACGCAAACTGGTATTCTAGCTATAATTTGTAGTAAAAAAGTTTTCTGATTTTGAGATATTATCAGAAAATTCTAGATAGAGTTCCAGGCTATCAAGTTTTCGAACTAATCGTCAATAAGGAGCGCAAAAGGAAATCGAAACTACATAAATAGTTGAATTTAAATCTTAAATAATGGAAAATTGCAGCTTAAAAGCAAAAATTGATGGAATTGCTGTTGATTTTTATGTAAATATTACATCACTACACAATATAATTGCAGTCGATGAGAGTCTCAGAACGCAAGCGAAAAGCGTCAATTGAGCAAAGAAATTTTTCTTTCGTATTTTTACAGAATATTCACAATATTCAATATGGTTCCAGTTAAATCCAATATGTTATCAATACATGTATATTTTTACTCAAGCAGTAAAATTTTAAAACTAATAAATAATACTTTAAAAATTCTGAACTTTTTATTTAGTTATTTTCAATTTCTTATATTCTTATGTTATATTTAAAATTTTTAAGCATTACAAATTTTATTACACTATTATATACATGTAACTGTAACTTTTGACAAAAATCTGTGTTTTTGATTGATATGATTAAGTCCGTTTTCTAATGACACAATGAAAAAGTTGTTGAAAAGTTGTGAACATTTTTGCAAAATTTTCTGTCATATCATGCTGTCAAATATTCAAAATGCAAATAAAATTGTAAATATTAGTTATTAAAGGGAATAAATGTGTGTGAAAGGTAAATTTGATTGGACACGATAAATCAAATGTAAACACAAGCTTATGTAATCGTACCTAATATATGAAGTGCTTATAATTTCAGAAATTTAAATACAGTAATGTTGATTACTTATATAATGACTGTAACTGCAAGTATTACACTAGTTTTGTGACTGAATAAAAAAGTGAGAATAAATTCGAATGCCGTACGTTAAAGGAAATGTAAACAATGATTTGTGTAATTGTTCATTATCGGTGAATAGTGTGTTTCTTATAAATATCCGTAAAAGCTTCCTAATACGTATAACCATCTTCTTCTTAAAATTGGGTTTGTATGTCATTGGGCACCTCTGCTTTTATCAGCATTTTGTACCATTAACTCCAAACCCAATGTTTCCTAGTTCCAGTTGCTCGGGTCACCCACTTTACTAATAAAGTCCGATAACCCTTTAATGGAGTCTAGGTGTAACTCTCTAGTATGGATGAAGCCTAAAGAAGTTAATCTAGGAAGGGCAAGAGCCTCACATTCCTAAATGACATGCTCTGCCGTTTCCTCTTGCATATGACATTTCCAGCAGATAAGGTCTTGCTGACCATCTGGTCAGAAAGTCAGTCATGCTAGGAATAGCTTCCTGACTTTCACCAGAAGAGGATGGTTTGGAGATCATTTCTACCTCAAGTGAAGGATTCATTGCTGCCCCTTTACAAGATTGCCTCTGAGTTCCCTTGTCTTTTTCAGCAAGGTCTACTTTATAGGCATCACCTGCAAATGCAGAAAGGTTTGTTACTTCTTGTGTCTTTTCAGCCACAAGATAACAATTAAAAAGCTCAGGTAATATAAGTCCACCCAGCATTGCCTGAGTTACTGGGCAAGGCAAATTACTCTAGAAGTTCGCCAAGCAACTAGAGGCTCCGTTAAGACACCAATACCGTGGTGCCAATTAGCCCTAGGCACGGATCGCATAACACCAGGGTTTACGGGAGCTGGTTCGCGGCCTCTGATTCTATATTCAAGGCTATCCTATCATTCCTACAGGACATTCGGCTATCCACCACGTGCCGACGCGCCTGGTGGCTGCTCAAGCCCCTGGACGGTACACGTACCCTCTGGTTCCAGGACGTATAACCATTCTTAAATAAGCTTTAATTCGGTAGGTTAAGACAAGCTAACAAAAAAAATTTACCTCTTAGAACCTAATAAGAAAGTGCTCAAATGATACGTACCTTCAGGAAATAACCTATGTCATAATCTATATTTGTTAATTTTTATGGTCACTTTTTATATAAAACATTACTAAGCTTAATCACTCAGCTTCATAAAACTGTAAAATATTTCTCAATTTGGCTGTAATGTAGCCAGTTTGTTAAGTTAAAATAACACATTTTATAATATAGAATATTTTGGAAGAGTTTAACAACTTTTATATATTTAACTTGTAACTATGGCAATTGAATTGTCTAAACATGTCAAATGTATTTATAACAATGCTATTATAATTAGTAAAGTCATTAAATTTGAATTTTATATGATGGCAAAAATTAAAAATTTGTATTGTGTTACCATTATCTTGACATTAAAAAAAATAATAATAATAAAAGTATTTCCACCTAAAGCAAAATTTAATTTTACAGAATGCATATATGTTTTTCATAAAATTACATCTTTGACATATATTTTGCTTTATTTCATGTGGTTAATAAATTAAAATTGATATATTTGGTAGTACCGTAATTGAAAGTAATTTAATAAAGAAAAATATATATTTATTCAATTCATATAAATGATTTATCATTGTATAAAGAGAATGTTTATAAATTCCTTTAATTCAATAGAATTAATATAATATACTTTGTAAAAAGTGCTGTAACGTAGTATTCAGAAAACAGTAAACACTCGTTTTGTGAACTTGTGGGATTTGTAGAACAATGCTTAAAATCAAGTCGTAAATATATTTTTATAAATATTTGTCATCAAATGGGTAACAAATTTATCATTACACAACTATAGTAAGATGTACAGGAGGGGCTACCAGTATGTAAAATCGTAAGTGTTGGTAAATTAGAGGATTGGAAAAATGAGCATCTACTGTACTTTTGATTATGAGATTGATTCACTAAAATTATATTGTATTTATAGGATGATCTGGTTTTGAGATCCTGTTGCATGTAGGAATATAACTGAGAACCTTCTTGATTGTTTGAACGTCCTCTTTTGCTGTAAGTATTTTGTTATTTTACACAAAAGAATTTTTCTGTGTTTTGTTATGCAATTTAATGCTAAACTCTTAATTATAAACTTGAAATTAGGCTCTATGAGCATGTTGAGTGTAAAATTTCTAACTCATAATGTGTAAATGTTTTTGTTTACATTGGAAATCTCTTTATATTTGTCTAATTGTGTTCCATTTTTAAATTCCTCAATTTCTTTCGATTGTATGTATATTGTATATGGTTATCAGGTTATTATTTTAATAATTCTATTTTAATATGCTTTATGCTTATTAAAATAAGTTTGTGTCTGAAAGAAATTGATATATTATTTTCTTATTTGTATGTTTCCCTCTCTAGTTTCTAATAAAACAAATTGCTGTCCTTGCATTAATATATTTTATTTATCATCATTTTCATTTATTATAAACAATTTAATTTTAAAAGCATTCATCAAGTTTCCATTGATTGAAAACAATATAATATAAAAAAAAATTTTTGTAACTTTAGTGTAAAGAAACACATGTTTAACAATTTTTTTTCATAAATTTTCTTTCCAATTGAGTTTAAACAAACTATAAAATTATTTTAAGAACTATATGCAATCAATAAGATATTCATTAGTTTTTCAGCATTAACTATCTAAAATCTGCTTAGTATTTTTAGAATAATGATTTTATTACCTTTTTTATTTGTTTCATATTGCAAAAATTAATTGAAAACTTGATAATTTACTTGATAATTTTATTTTTCTTTAGAGTATTTTAATTATGAAATTTTGTTTCATTTGAAATTAAATATTTGTCTTGCATTTCATGTCTTGGCCGATAAAATTCAAACATGTAAATATTTCAATCTTAGTGAATTTTTATATTTCTCACAATGTACATATGTTCTTTTTAAAGCAAGAATAAAAGAATTATTGAATCTACAATTGACTCACAAAAATTCTATTATATTCCGTCGCTTCAATTTATTGTAACTGGTTTCTTTTTGAAACTGCTTCATAGTTTTGTTGTGAGTATTGTCTTTTTACACAAATTACTTAGATTTAAGATGTAGATTTTTTTATCTTTAATTTATTGCATATATTTTATCTTTCTCTGTTTATAAATATCATCCTTTTGAAATCCCCTTTCATTTAAAGATAATTTGGTAAAATTTTCTCCCAGATATTCATACATTATTTTGTTTTACTATATCATCTTAAAGCTTAGGTCTCCCTCAGAATCATTTTATCTGATAACCGTAACATTTTTTCACTTACTTTTTTTTTTTAAATAACATTAAATGTATGACTTAGAAAATAATTATTTAAATATGTAATTTCATCAGTACCAATAGATAACAATTATTCAACTCCTATTCATGCAGTCATTCTGACATTTTTCAAGTCCAATTTTTAATGATATACATGTATTGCTTCATATAAGTTTTATTTATATTAAAACAATCTAATATATTGACAAAACATTTATAATACTGTTCTTTGTCAACAGTGATGTATTTATTCCATTCACAGAATATTTCTGGGTTTTGAAATTTAATCTCTATAATTTTGTTGGTTCCTGTGATATTCTGTTGCTTGGGCTTTCAATTAGCTTAATTGATTTATTTTTTTAAATTGCTTAATTGTCTGAAATTCCTGTTTTATTGAGAGTAATGCTTTTCTGCACAAATTCTTCCATTTTATATTGTACATTCAGTTTTTTATAAAATTCTCATTTTTATGATAAAAATTAACTATAATATTGATGTCTCTACAATGTGTTAATTTATGCATATTTGTTAGACGACTGAAATTTCAATCATACTTGTCCCCCATTTTCTGTCATAAATATCTTGAATTTATCTGTCATCCAATAGTTTGGTTATAAGTATATTTGCAAAGGAGAGTAGTTTTAAAAATATACTCTATTTTTTGTGTTTTTTTCTTTTGAAGATTGGTAATTTCTTATATTAAAAAATTTTTTATTTAATATTTATTAGAATAAATTGTTAGGACTATTAAAATTTTCAACATTTTATATTGTTTAATGAAATTTCCTTAAAAAAATTTTTAGTTTTTTTCTTTTATGACACAATTTTAAGCTTTAAGATTCTGATTTAGTGATTTTCTCATTTTCTGTGAGAGACTATTTTTTGCAGTTTTAATTTCAAGTATAATTAAATGTATGATTTTAAATTTTTTATAGCATTTTCTGTCAAAGATTAATGTAATAACACTTTACAATTCATGTTCAGGAGAATACGAAAAAATGTTTTATATTGGAATATTTTTATTTTAATGATAGGGATACATTTAATGTTACTTTTTCCTTCTTCATGTATAATTTTTAAACTAGGTTTAAAATAATTCAACCAGGACATTTGACAGTGCTTGCATTTACTGAAATTTTAATCGATTATAGTTTGTTAGATTGTATCCCCTTCCCATACATTAGCTACAATGAAATTAAATTGAAAGTTATTTATTGGTGCTTAATCAATATCCATCTGCAACTTCTTAATATTTGTAAAGTCCCCCTGCAAAATTAGTATACAAAATTGTTAGATATCAATTATTTATCCGCAGTTAGTTAATATACTGTTGAAGAAGTGTCTTAGTGTCTGCCAATTTCTTTTTTTTTCCTTTTCTATTTTGAGGTTATTTCAATAGAGATTTTTCTTTTATATCACATAAATTTTGTTTCTATTTGTTAAAATTATGTTAATTTCAACAGTACAGAGAAATACATTGCCTTTAATATTTCAGAACTGCCTCAACATTTTAATGACATAACAAAAGAAATATTTTTTATTATTAGGTTGGGGAAAAAGAAATCCATTATTTTTTCGGCAGATGGTTGTACTGATAGATTTCTCGTAAAGTGTTGATCAAACAATTTCAGATTTATGCTCGTTGGAAAGGTGACATTTTGCAGTAAAAAAAATTCTTTTGCTGTTTTTTGTTTAGTGCATTCAGTGGTGAGTTACAGGGTGTTAAAAATGGAAGTGAACAAAGAGAAAATTCAGTACATTTTATAGTTTTTCTTTGACAAAGGCGAAAATGCAAGCCAGGCGGCTAAAATTGTGAATGGTGTTTATGGTTCCGATACTGTAACATCCAATTATGTGCAATTTTGGTTTCGTAGATTCCGTTCAGGAATTTTTGATGTTAAAGATGCACCTCGCACAGGTAGGCCGATCGTCGAAAATGTCGATAAAATCGGAGAAATGATCAAAGTTGACCGGCATGTTAGCAGTTGTAACATCGCCCAGGAGCTAAAAATCGACCGTAAAACTGTTTTAAACCATTTACACAAAGCTGGATTCAAAAAGAAGCTCGATGTTTGGGTGCCACACCAATTAACAGAATAAAACATGATGGATCGAATTTCCATCTGCGAAGCCTTGGCCAAACGGAATGAGATAGACCCATTTCTTAAACGGATGGTGACTAGAGATGAGAAATGGATCACATACGACATTTTTCTTGCTTTGCAAAATTTCTTTAATGATAAAAAATTGGCATTTAGGGGGGATTGTGAAAATCGACTACTAGAGTTTTTTGCAAATAGAGACCAGGACTTCTATGAAAGAGGCATTATGAAGTTACCTTTAAAATGGCAACAAATCATACAACAAAACGGTGCATATTTGACCCAAATCGGACAATCCGAAGCATGTTAAATAAAGTCCTGAAGTTCATATAAAAATAATGGATTTCTTTTTCCCAAACCTAATATTTATAAAAATTTATTAAAAGTAGAAGGAAACTTAACACCAACATGTCTGCATTTATTGTTTTTGTGAACAGTTTTGAATTCCAGAACCTTTATGTTGCAGTGTTTGTGTCACTTTTTGGGAATATGACCACTTTTCAAAATTGATTTAAATAATTTATATCTGCATTATATAATGTATTCTTAAAATAAAACTTTGTTTTAACAAAAGTGACATTTCGATGGATATTTGACACATTATTTAAAAGTGTCAAAAATTCTAGTTAAATAAATAATTATAAGAAAGTACTTTGTAAAAATTGATTTAATTTTGCACTCAAAGCATTATTTTTTTAAATCTTAATCACTATAATTTTATTTTGTTTTTGGAATAATCTGTGTCTTGCAGATTCTGTTATTATTATAGATTATTTTCTTAAATTGTTTGATAGGTTAAAATTTATTTTTTATTATTTTTCTGACAAAATTTTTGTGTCTTGACATTTTTTTTCATATATTATCTATCAAAATGATAAGAGTGCTCTACAATTTATTGTTGAAATACTTCAGTATAGTATTCATGCCTATAAAATGTGTGGTATTATAAGCATTTATTCTAATAAAATTTCAGAAATACTTGTTCCCCTCTTTTCTCTTGTAATGTTTCGAATTTATTTGACATATTTGCTCATACACTAAAAAAATAGGCTTTAACTGAATTTTTTTGTCCTTTATGTTCTCTTTAAAAATTGATATGTGTGATAATGCGAAAAAATGTATTAAAATTGTAAAAATTAATAACAATTATTCCATCTTTTTTAAGGATTATTTAGTAATATTATTTATAAGATATACAGATAGTATTTCTTTTATTAAATCTCAGAATTCCATAAAATCATTTTACCTCCTAACTTTAACATATTTTTTTATTCACTTTCATTTTTTAAATAATATTAAATGTATGACTTTCAAAAAGTTACTCTTTGAAATTGGACCAAGGCAGTAATAGATTACAATTACAATTATTCAAATCCAATTCTTGCATTCATTCTCCGATTTCTCAGGACACTTTTGTAAAGGAATATATAGATATTGATTCATATAAGTTTGATACACGCACACGTATTAAAGCAATGTAGCATATTAAAGCAGCATATATTATAAATACTAATAATATTGACATCATTTGTGTGGTATTCCATTCAAAATATTTCTGAATTTTTAAATTTATTTTCTTATGTTGTATTTATAGGATCTTTTGTTTTTTGTACTTTCAATTAACTTCATTATTTTATTTCTTAAATTGCATGATGGTCTAATACTCCTTTTTAATTGTGAGTAATGCTTTTTTGCACAAATTCTCCCTTTATATATTGTGCATGCAGATTTTCTTTCTAGTAAGAGTAGAAATGATAAAATTGTTCCTTTTTATCTTAAACATTAATGAATGTACAATATGTTAATTATTGCTTTTTTATCAATATGAAATTTCAATTATACTTCTCTGCCAGTTACTGTGAAAAATATCTTGAAATTATTTTTCATCCTTTTTCATTGTTTGGTTTTAAAAGTTTGGAAAGAAGAGTAGTTTTAGAAATCTTTTAAGTTTTTTGTGTTGTGTGTTCTTTTTAAGAAAAATAATTTCTTTGATTTAAAAAAACAAGGTTTATTTGAATAAGTTGTGTTCATTTTTAAAATATTCAACATTCAATATTGTTTAATTGATTGTACTTCAAAATTTTAAAGATTTTTCCTTCATACACTATTTTAAGCATGAAGTATGTGATTTAATAATTTTTTCATTTTCTATAAAAGATTATTTTTTCCATTTTGATTTTTTATGTAACATTAAATGTATGATATAAAAGTTAACAAAGGATTAATAACAGATTAGAAATCCTGTTGAGGATATTCTAAAAAAATATTTTAAACTTGAAGTATTTTATTTTGATTGTAGGGATGTGCTTTACATTACCTTTACTTTTTTCATGTGTAATTTTTAAAATAGCTTTAAGATAGCTTATGGAGGATTTTTGACTGTACTTGGAAACTGTAATCCATTATAGTTTCATGGATTGTATCCCCTTTCCCTCATATTAGCTACACTGAAATAATTTGAAAATTATTCATTGGTGTTTGATAACTATTTATGTGCACATCTCTTAATTTTGGAAAAATCCATCTGTAAAATTATACTTGAATTTGTTAGATATAAATTATTTCTCCAAAATTAGTTCATAGATTTTTCCAGATTGCACTTAGTGTCTGCCATTATTTTTCAAGTTATTCAAATAGGAATTTTGCTTTTACATAATATAAATTTTGTTTACATTTTGTAGAATTATGTTAATTTCAAACTATAGTGCTTGTATAATTTAAGATGAAATGTTTTTGTATATATTGTTACTTTTATAATTTCTCCTTTTTGCAGGATAAATAACTAAAATTGTTGCTAAGATATTTTTATAATATTTCTTTTAATACATCATTTTATATCATGTAATTCCCATTAATTCATATTATAACTTAGCTCCAACATATATTTATTTACTTTTTTTTAAATAACATTAAATGTAGACTTTGTTCATGTATAATTCTTAAATTAACTTAAAGATAATTTATCTGGGATTTTTGACAGTGCTTGCAAATTGTAATCTATTATGGTTTTGTAGATTGTATCCCCTTTCCCACATATTAGCTACACTGAAATTAATTTCAAAATTATTATTGTTGTTTGATTAATATCTATGTTTTAACTCTAAATTTTGGAAAAGTCAACCTGTAAAATTAGTTTGAAATTTGTTAGATGTAAATGATTTATCTACAATTAGTTAATAGATTATTCCTGAATTAACCTATCTACCAAAATTTATCTATATTTATAAGTTATTTAAATAAGGCTTATGCTTTTACATGACTTAATTTTTGTTAACTGTAAAATTATGTTAATTTCAAAATATACTTCTATAATTAAAGAAAATTGTGTTTGAATAAATCGTTACTTTTATTATTCCCTCTTTTTACATTATTATTTAGTAAAATTATTTCTAAGATATTTATATACTATTTCTTTGATTACATGATTCTAAAGTTCATAATTACCATTAAATCATTTTACATCCTAGATCTGTAATATTTTTTTATTTACTTTCATTTTTTAAGTAACTTAAAATGTATTACTTTGAAAAGAATTTTTATGCTTTGGAACTTGATCAATGTATAGTATAAGATTACATTTATTAAAATCCTATTCATCAAGTCTTTCTCCCAATTTTAAGGAATATTTTTTAAGGTATTAACTATAGTTTTTTGTATATATTGAAACAACCTAATATATTATAACAACACTTATTATAGAGTTCTTTGTCAACAATTATATAATATTTTATTGAAAGTATTTCTGATTTTGAAATTGATTCTTTAGCAATTTGTTATATTCATAGGACTTTCTGTTGCTTGAATAATCAATTAACTTCATTAATTTCTTAAATTGCTTGATGGTCTGCAAGTCCTGTTTTGTTGTGAGTAATGGTTTTCTGCACAAATTTTTTCTTTATATTATAACATGCATCTTTCTCTTGAGAGTAGAAATGTTAAAATTGCTCTTTTTTTCTCATAAACATGAAGTGTAATATTTATGACTGTACAATGCATTCATTTATGAATATTTATCAAAATAAATTTCAGTTATATTGGTTTGCCAGTTACTTTTATGAAGATCTTCAATTTATTTCTCATCCTTTGTTATTGTTTGGTTCTAAAAGCTTGGAAAGGAGAGTTCTTTTATAAACCTTCTCAATTTTTTTCTGTTACGTTTTCTTTTTAAGAATAATATTTTCTTTTACTTAATAAACAAGTTTTATTTAAATAAGTTGTCATTTTTAAAATATTCCACATTAAATATTGTTTAAAGGATTTTACTTCAAAATTTCAATGATTTTTTCATTTATTGCACAATGTTAAGCATGAAGCATTTAATTTAATAATTTATCACTTTCTGTAACTGATAATTTTATTCATTTTAATTTTTTATGTAACATTAAATGTATGATTTAAAATCTTTTAATATATTTTCTGTAAAATATCCTTGTAATAACAGATTGTAAATCTTCTTGCTGAGATTCTTAAAAAGTATTTTAAACTGAAAATTTTTTTATTTCGATTGTAGGGATGCGCTTTACATTATCTTTAATTTTTCCTGCATAATTTTTAAAATAGCTTTAAGATAGCTGATCCAGGATTTTTGACAGTGCTTGGAAACTGTAATCCATTATAATTTCATGGATTGTATCCCCTGTCCCTCATATTAGCTACACTGAAATAATTTGAAAATTATTTTTTGGTGTATGATTACTATTTATGTGCAAATCTCTTAATTTTGGAAACATACAATTTAACTTGAATTTGTTAGGTATAAATAATTTCTCCAAAATTAGTCATAAAATTGTTCCAGAATGCACTTAGTGTCTGATAGTATTTTTCTCCCTTTTTCAAGTTTTTTAAATGGGAGTTTTGCTTTTACATAATGTAAAAATTTTAACATTTTGTACAATTATGTTACTTTAAAAATATAATGCTTGTATAAATAAAAAAAATTTATTTAAAAATATATATTCATTTTTAATTTCCGCCCTTTTTTCAGGATTATTTAGTAAAAGTATTTCCAAGATGTTTTTATAATATTTCTTATAATGCATCATTTAAATCTCATAAATCCCAATAATTTATATTATAACCTAACTTTAATATATTTTTATTTACTTTCCTTTTTTGAATTACCTTAAATGTTTGACTTAGAAAATGTATATAATTATTTGAAACTTGATCAGTGTTGTACTATATTACAATTATTCAAATCCTATTCATGCAGTCATTCTCCCATATTTTAGGAAAATTTCGAAAAAAAGTCATGCATTAATTCATATAAGTTTAGTGTACATATTGAAACAATCTAATATATCAAAACAACCTTCCTTTCAAAGTATTTCTGAATTTTGAAATTGATTCTCTGTAATTTTGTTATGTTTATATGATCTTCCTTGTTTGGATTTCAATAAACTGCATTGATTTATTTCTCAAATTATTTCATGGTTTAATATTCTTTCTTTTGTGAGTAATGATTACATGAACAAATGTTTCCTTTACATATTGGACATGCAGTTTTTTTATTTCCATTAGAGTAGAAATGATAATATTATTCCTTTTTATCATAAATATTAAGTTTAATATTTATGATTGTATAATGTTTTCATTTATAATTATTTATTGACATGATATTTCAATTATACTTCTCCACCAGTTACTGTTTTAAATATCCTGAATGTATTTCTCATCCTTTTTCATTGTTTGGTTATAATTATCTGTAAAAGAGAGTAATTTTAAATATCCTTTCTGGTTTGTCTGTTATGTGTTTTTTTTAAGAATACTGTTTTTCTTTCATTTAAATAAGTTGTTGTCATTTTCAAAATTTTCTCTTTAAATAATATTTAATGAAATATTCAAAATTTGTAATATTTTTTTTCCTTCATTACAATGTTTTAAGCTTAATTTTTCTTATATATTAATTTTCTAACTTTCTTTAAGAGATTATTTTATACATTTTCATTTTTTATGTAACATTAAATGTATGATTTAAAATTTTTTATTATATTTTCTGTAAAATATCCTTGTAATGACAGATTATAAATCTTGTTGCGGAGATTCTTAAAAAGTATTTTAAACTGAAATTTTTTTTTATTTTGATAGTAGGGATGCGCTTTACATTATCTTTACTTTTTTCATGTATAATTTTTAAGATAGCTTATCCAGGATTTTTGACAGTGCTTGGAAATTGTTATCCATTATAGTTTCATGGATTGTATCCCCTTTCCCTTATACTAGCTACACTGAAATTATTTGAAAATTATTCATTGATATTTGTGTATTATTCATGTGTAAATCTCTTAGTTTTGGAAAAGTCCACCTGTAAAATTAGACTTGAATTTGTTAGACATAAATAATTTTTCCAAAATTAGTTATTAGATTGTTGCAGAATGCACTTAGTGTCCGCCAATATTTACTTTCTGGTTCAAGTTATTTGAATAGGAATTTTGTTTGTACATAATGTAAATTTTATTTACATTTAATAGAATTATATGAATTTGAAAATATAGTGCTTGTGTAATTAAAACAAAATGTCTGAATAAATATATTTGTTTTTTTAATCCCCACTTTTTTCAGGGTTATTTAGTTAAATTTTTTCCAAGATATTTTTACAATATTTCTTTTATTGCATCATTTTAAATCTCATAATTCCCATAAATTTATATTATAACCTAGCTCTAACATAATTTTTATTTACTTTTTCTTAAATTACCTTAAATGTAGGACTTAGAAAATATATATTATGCTTTGAAACTTCATCAGTGTTTTAGTATATTACAATTATTCAATTCCTCATCGTGCAGTCATTCTCCCATTTGTAAGGAAAATTTTCAAAGTCAATACCTATATTAATTCATATAAGTTTTGTGTGCATATTTAAACTATCTAATATATTAAAACAACCTCACTTTCAAATTTATTTCTGAATTTTGAAATTGATTCTCTGGAATTTTGTTATATTTATAGGATCTTTTGTTGCTTGAACTGTCAATTAAGTAAATTTGATTTGTTTCTTAAATTGGTTGATAGTCTGAAATTCCAGTTTTGTTGTGAGTAATGCTTATCTGCTCAAATTCTCCCTTTATATATTGTACATGCTGTTTTTTCTTTTTATTAAGAGTAGAATTGATAAAATTGCTTCTTATTATCATAAACTGTAAATATAATATTTATGTCTGTACAATGTGTTCATTTATGAATTTTTATCAGATTGAAATTTCAATTATTCTTCTCTATAAGTTACTGTAATAATATCTTTTATTTATTTCTCATCCTGTGTCATTGTTTTGTTATAAATGTTTTGAAAGGAAAATAGTTTAAAAAATAAACACTATTTATTGTGTTATGTGTTCTTTTTGATAATTGTAATTTGTCTAATTTAATTAGCAGGCTTTATTTGAATAAGCTGTTAAGATTTTTAAAATTACAAAATATTGAATTAGTTTAAAGAAATTTATTTAAAAAAAATTTTTAATTTTTAATCCATTGTATCATTTTAAACCTCAAGTTTCTGATTTAGTGATTTGCTCTCTTTCTGTTATAGATTTTTTTATTCACTTTCATTTTCATGTGACATTATAAATATGTGATTTAAAATTTTTTTTAATATTTTCGGTTTAAGGTCCTTGCAATACGAGATTGTAATTTGTGTTGAAGGCACTCTTAAAAATGTTTTAAATTGGAAAAATTGTATTTTTATAACAGTGGTGTATTTTATGTTACTTTCCCTTCTTTTTCATGTCTGATTTTTAAACTAAAGTTAAGTAATTCATCCATGATTTTTGATTGCTTCTATTCACTTGAATAGAAGCAATCAAAGAAATCCTTTACTCAAAGATCTCCAGTGTTTGTCTCTGTATAATAGAAAAAAGGAAGAGTCTAAGCGTTCATTTAGCAGACTACTTCAACATATTCCTCATGTGAATAAAATTTCTTCAGATTTTGATAAGATGAATGAAGAGTGGATTCTTTACATGGGTGAAGGTGTGACTTTGATTGTGAATGATTATGATAATGATCAAAATATCTGTAAATATTGGAATGCGGTTTTCAATATAAAAGATGCTGGTGGTTATATAAAATATCCTACTCTTTCTATAGTGGTTAAAGCATGTCTGTCGTTATTGAATGTAAATTCCCAACCAGAATGAGGTTTTTCAACTAACAATTCTGTTGTGACAAAGGAGAGAGCTTCTTTATCGGAATTAACAGTTCAAAGTTTACGGATTTGTCATGATGTTATTCGAATGCATGGCAATTCTGTTTCCTCCATTCCATATACCAATGAAATGATGCATTATATTCAGAAATCTCATGCAGAATATGCAGCATATATGGAAAATCAAAAGATGTAGCACAATTAGAGAAGAAAAGAAAAGATGAGAAAAGATGTAGAAGCTACTTGTGAAAAAAGTTTAAGCAATCGCACCCATTAGAAAAAATTAATGAACTTGAGAAATAAAAGAAAATTGCTTGATAATCAGTATGTAGCTCAAAAACTTTTGGATGATGCAACTAAAAAAATAGCATGTGCTATCAGTGATGATAATATGAGTGATGTGAAAGTTGGACAAATGATGCTGTCTGCTGCTAATGCAGAGATTGCATCTGTGAATGATAAGTTAAAAAAAGTGCAGTGTTAAATTATCGGAATCAAATGCTAATGCATCCAATTCAAAATGAACATTTTTCAATTATACATAAATTAACTGTTAATTTAAAGCATTTATCATGTAACTTATTAATTTTCAAAAAAATGTTCAGTATAGAACGTTTACAATTTCTGTATCATTTTTCATATTGTTGTATTAAAAATTAAAAAACTCAGAATTTATTAAATAGTTTATTCCTTTCTAAAATGTGTTTTATGCATAAAACAGAAATTAATATGTAAAAGTAACATTGGTTTTGTTTAATTATTGAAATATGTCTTGAAAAATGTCCTGATATTTCTTGAAAATTATGTCCTGAAAAAAAATATTTTCTGTACTCCTACTCCTGGAAATGTTATCTGTCTGCTGTGTGTGTAACATTTTATTTGCTTTTAATGTAAAATAACCTTTAAAAGAAAATGCAAATTTTATTCATTTCATATTTATATAATATTTCAGTTATTATTTAAAGTGAATTTTTAATTAAGTGAAATAAAAAAAAAATTCTACAATTTCAGTATTTGGAAAGTATTTTTGATGGATTTGAAATTAAAGAACCTTTTCTCAGAAGTACATTTTTATTTTTATGCAAATTGAAACAAGTTTTAAAATTGATACAACTATTTTGCAGTTTTATTTAAAGTATGATCTTTCCCTGAGTGTTTGTTTTATTTCAAATAATCTTACGTTTAACAGTTTGAAATATGCATGAAATTATTTCTTCCCAGTAAAATTTTTGAGCTTTTAATGTTCTGCAAATGTTTTATTCATTATTCAAACATTTATCAATAGTTTGCTCCACATGCTTAATGAGTTAATGTTTTTACAGTTTAGTGATAATAAATTAAGCATGTTTCTATGAAGAAAAAGGAAACTTTTTGAACTGTAATAGTTCCAGATTTTTCTGTTATTTTTTAAAGACCATTTTGTCTTTGAATTTATTAAAATTATTGAAACTTTTTATTAATTTTTAAAAAGTAATTTTACTTAACACAATATACTTTGTAAACAATAATTTGTTATCCATTATAAAATACTTTTAATTGAAAATTATTTATAGAGACTTATTGTCATTTTTTTTATGTTTATAGAATACTGTTTTGCTGCCAGAGTGGATAATGACTTCTGACTTACTTCTTGAACTTTTCGCCCCTAAGAAATTCCTCTTATGGGGTAAGTTATTTTTAAAAAAACCTTTTTTTAAAATTTGGACTAAATTAATTTTATAAATATTTAGAATGAATATGTTTGAAATGCTTTTCATTTCGTTTTGTCCACTCTTATTTTAACATGTCATTTTGCCTTTTAATAATGTCTGATTTTATGTATTTATTTGAACATAATTGCAATAATATTTATCCCTACATTCTTGTTATAATATTTTTAATTCCTTCCACTTCTTTTATCATTGGTACTTCAATAAATCAAAGTGTATGATTACCTATCATTAAAATCAATCTTATTTTTTGTCTGATATAAAAATTTTAAAAACCATGATTTCCTTCCTTTAATTAAAATATTTTACTTGAAAGGAAGAATTATTTCTATACTAATAATTAAAAAAATTCCCTTTAAATATTATAAATGTACTTTTTCAAAAAGTTTTCTCTTACATATTGATGCTTTTTATATTTCTTTCAATGAGCTGACACTTGCTTGTATTATAAAATGTACTGTTTCTCCTTTTTAATATTATCTTCCATTTTTCCTTTTATTAAATAAATTATATAACTATTTTAAAATATTGATGAATTTATTTACCTTTAAATTACTACTTAAAACTACAAGTTTTAAAATTGATACTACCAATTTCAGTTTAATTTAGTGCATATTCTTATCTAAATGTTTGTTTTATTTTAAATAATCTTGCATTTAGCCGCTTGAATGTATGCATGTAAAATATTTCTTCCCATTAAAAGTTTTGAGTTTTTATTGTACTGCAAATCACCTATTCCAAGTCTAATCTTTTGTAAATAGTTTGCTCTGCATTGTTTGCGATTTTTTGTTTATAGAATTGTGTGATCATAAATTAAACATGTTTCTATGAAGAAAATAGAAAATTTGTCAATTGTAATAGCAAAAATTGTAATAGTAAGAATGTTCAAAAATATGATCTTCAATTGTATAATGTTTTGATGCAATGATTGTATGAAATTGGTGTTATTAAAGTTTGAATTTATTAATAATGTGTTAATTAAATTTTAACTTACAAGATCTTAAATGCACTTGACGTCCGTCAAAATTTTCAGAATTGTATTAAATATGTCTTTTCCTTTAACTTCATAGAAATTTTTTGTTTTCTCTTATATTTAACTAATGAAAATTATTCAATTTGAGGTGATACTTGCTTGTATTATAAAATGTACTTCTTTTTCTTCATTGTTTCTTAGTCTAAAAGTTTCTCCGTTTTAATATTTTATTCCATTTTTCCTTTTAATAAATAAATTATAAGACTATTCTAAAATATTATAGAGTTTATTTACATTTAAATTCTACTACAATGTTGCAAGATTTTTAAGAGGAATATTTAAAGTCTTTTCTTAACAGAAAATTAGTGAAATAAAAGAAAATTTTCATAAGATTTGGGCATTTAGGATTGTTTTTTTGAAGAATCTGTAACTCAAGGAGCTTTTCTCAGAAGTATTATTTTATTTTATGCAAAGAGAAACAAGTTTTAAAATTGATACTACCATTTTCAGTTTAATTTAGTGCATATTCTTAGCTAAATGTTTGTTTTATTTTACATAATCTTGCATTTAGCTGCTTGAAGGTATGCATGAATATTTTTAAACCATAATTAATAAAAAGTATAATTAGATATCTTAGTTTAAAATTCTGATACAAATTAAAATTTCCAAATTTTAGTATAAATAATTCAATAAATTAAATTTATAGCAGTAACAGAAACTAATAACATTAAAAATATAAATTAGTAAACAATAAAAAATTTAAAACATTAATATTATTTGTTATAAATGTACTAATTGAAGTTTAAATATATATATGCTGGTTACTGTTGGATAATAAATATATTAAACAAATAGTTATTAATAAAAATGTTATTAAAAAATTAAAAGTTGATTATTAAATAAATTTACTATTATTTATTAAAAATATGCTAGTGGAAGTTTAATATTATGTATACTGATTATTATTAAATAATAGATATGACTGTGCAAATTCTATTTCTATTATTTTTACATTTTTTATTTATCATTAAAATTTATGCTTATTCTTTTGTTGTGTTATTCCATTCTGTGTTTTCTCGCTCTTTCTTTGACCGCGCCCCTTTCAGAGTAACCCTTGTAGGTTGCAACATCGCTCTCCCTTCCCCCCTTCCTTTCAAAAATACCAAGATCTAAGGAGCTGGTTTCGTCGACAAAAAAAAATCTAGGACAACAGGACCAAATCTCTTAGCAAGAAACTTAACTGAATAGAATTAGATGACTTAAAAAGGAACAAAAACTCGTTTATTTATTTGTTGATAAAAATCTATTGTTGCCATGTAAAACACTATAATTTTTTATTGGTAAGCAAAAACTTCTGTTGTCATCTTAAGGAAAACTAAAACGTACAAATTAAAAATTAAATGTATAGGAAAGATAGAGGTCGCTACATGTTTATCGTATTCTGACAATAATTGAGAATTAATAGATTTAAGTAAAGAAAAAACAATTTTTACTTAAAAATATCAGTTTATATGTTGCACACTTTCTCTCTACTGTGTTTATTTTTTAATATTTCTAGAGTTTATGACAGAAACAAATTCTTACTATATAATTTTAAAAAAATGCAAATAAGTGAAACTTTAACTACCAGTATAGAAATAATGTTATTTTATACATGTATATAAATATGCAGGTCCATGGTTTTAAGGAGTTATGTCCGCTGACCGCGGCAATATCACTGCTAGATATTTATATCTGTAGTTGATAATAAACATCATAAAAGACAAAAAAAATGAAATCATACTCAGTACGGCAGCTAGCGTTACTTGGCCTTTGGGAAGTTTCTTGTTAAGAGATCTCGGCTTGTTTTCCGCCATTTTTTTTGGCGACAAAACCGGCTCTTGAGAGCTCGGTTTTGTTGCAGGGGGAAGGGGGAGGAGAAAGGATGTCGCAACCCTTCGAAAAGGGTTGCTCTGAAAAGGGGGCGTGGCTCTATGAAGGAGCAGGGAAATACATAAGGGAAGAAATACAAAACAAAAGAAATACAAAATTCAACGATAAAATAAAAATATAAAAATTATAAAAATTTTTATTGATAACTATAAATATTTAATAACAATTAACTGCTAATTTCAATTAATAAATTCAATTACCTTTTCTTAATATTTCAAAGTCTTATATTTTTTAATTGTCTATTTAGTTAAAAATCATTTATCGATTTCTAAAAACAAACACTTACTTATTTTCTTAAATTGTTCTTCATTCAAATAAATTTATAAATATTTGTTTAAATTTACTTTAAATCTCTTATTTGATTGCTTAAATATTTTATTTTTTAAATTATTTTTTAATTCAAATTTATTTATCGATTTCAAATATAATAAAATAAATTAAAAATGAATTTTTTCTATTAATACAATATTTATATACGTAATTATTTCTTTAATTTTAATTTAATTCTTATTTGATTGATTAAATATTTCATTTATTTTTTTAATTATTTTTATAATAAAATAAAATTATTGAATAGTATTAATTTAATGAATTTTTTTCTATTAATATAATATTTATACATATAATTATTTCTTTAATTTTAATTTAATTCTTATTTGATTGATTAAATATTTCATTTATTTTTTTAATTATTTTTATAATAAAATAAAATTATTAAATAATATTAATTTAATGAATTTTTTTCTATTATTTTCTATTCTAATCTTATTTGATTGATTAAATATTTCATTTATTTTTTTTAATTATTTTTCTAATAAAATAAAATTATTGAATAGTATTAAATTAATGAATTTTTTTCTATTAATATAATATTTATACATATAATTATTTCCTTAATTTTAATTTTAATCTTATTTAATTAATTAAATATTTCAATTTTTAAATTATTTTTCTAATATTATAAGCATTAAATTAATGATGTTTGTATCAGAAATTTAAACAAAGATATCTAAATAGCATATTTTTTCTTAATTATTAGGTATTAAAAATAATTACCCAAATTAAATAATGGATTTAAATTTTTATGCCGAATAATTGTAAAATAAAATGCAGGTAGAATAAAATACTTTTCACGAACAATTATTAAGATGAATTTAACCTCTCTTAACAAAGACTACTTTAAAATAATGTTTACTGGCAGTTCAAAATGTATTTCATGTTTACTGCCTAAAAAGATTGGAATATTGAAGAATTCGATTTGAAAATATATCAAAAATTAAAATATTTTAAATAATAAAGTAAATCACTCACCTTCGTAGAGAATACAGCCACTTTTTCGCGCCAATGCTTCCGCCTGTTTACCAACGCGGTCAGTTAAACTATACAGTTAAACTTTATCAGTTATCTTCACAGTTAAGAAGGTTGGTAACTTATATTTTATACAACCACTTAATTAAATATGAAATATATGTTTTTTTCATCAGCAAATAGAGAAACTGTGTTTATATATCGGATCTAAAATTTGCTTTCATAAAAATTGCTTAAAATTTATTAGGTTATTATTATAAATCGAGAGTTATACCAAATTTATAGCATAACTGTAACCGTACCTGACGTAAACTGTAATAACACTGGACAATTGATGGCAGAACAATCCAAACATAAATATTTCATTTTAGGTTATATAATTGTTTTATGCAAATAATATTAGCATTACATAAAAGTTATAAAAAATTTTATTGAATAAAAAATAAAAAATAGACATACATGCCTCTTGAAATCAAAAGAATTCTTCTCATTCTTCTGAACTAAATTAGTTTTCTTTAAACTTTGATTTTTTAACTTTTTCACTAATGAAATCAACTCTTGCATTTTATTAAGTAAACAAAAACAAAATTAAAATTAAACTATATTACAGTATTTAAAGATAATCAAGTATTATAAATTATTTTAATTAAGAATTTAAAATTATCAGCATTAATAATACATAAATGTTTAAATATTAATTTTTATATCTAATAATCATGAAAAACAAACCTTAAAAACAATTTTCAATTCCAGGAGTTGTACAAACCCTGTAATAGCTACAAATTATTTTTGCTACAAATTATTTTTGCAAAAGAAAATAAGTCTAAAATCAACTAAATTTTTTCTTATTAAAAATTTACATCTCTTATATTTTGCAAGAGAATTTTATTTGGATGAATTGTTAATACTTTTAAATATTTCCTTTTTATTTATGGATTATTTTTTAAAATTTTAAACAAAAATTGATAAATTTTTTTATATAACAGCATTTGAAAATTATTTTTACATATTTAATAATAGCCTTTCCTTGCTGTAACATATAGTTTTCTTCACTTTCCTTTTCAAATAGCATTTAATACATGACTTAAAATATTAATAATTTTTTCAATCTTAGATCAATGCTGTTATATATTACAATTCAGTTTCTTAGTTACATATCTAAATTATTCAACTGCTAATCATGCAACCTCTTTGCCATTTTTCATGCAGATTTTTTATATGATTACACATATTAATTTATATAAATTTTATATACATATTGAAAAAATGTATAATTCATTAAAAAAAAAACATTGATTATGCTGTTCTTTGTAAACAGTGATGTAATATTCCATTCAAATTATACCTGAGTCTTGAAACTGATCCTATAAAATATTATTGTATTGATTGCATATTCTGTTGCTTCTAGTTTTTTGTAATGATATATATTTTTCTGTGCACAAAATTTTTGTCTTACTGACATTATTTTCTATATATATTCAACAAAATGATAATGATGTCCACTCTATTTTATAAGCATTTGTGTAATGTATTGTTATCTGTGAAATGTCTCAATTTATATAAAATAATATTGCAATACCTATTCTCTCTCTCATATCATATTTTGAATTTCTTCCACCTTTTATCATTGTTTGGTTTTTAATAAACACCATCAAAAAAAGAATATCATTTAAAATCATGCAAATGTATGATGTTATTAAAATTTGGAAGCATTTATGTAATAATCCTATTTGTAGTTATAACTTTCATAAAATTCCCTTTTAAGTATTTTTTAGTCAAATTATCTCCAAGAAATTAATATTTTTTCAATGTTACATCATATTAGGGTTCATGTTTTTATTAAAAAAGATTTCCTGTCCATGCAGCTGTAACTTACTTTATTTAATTTTAATTTCAAATTACGTTAAATGTACTATTTAGAAAGTATCATATTTTTAGTGTTAAGTTAATCTAGTAGTTAATTACATTTTTTTTCTTGGAATACAAAGAAATAGCTGTAAAAAGTTTTAAATCACAAGAAAAAAAATTTTTGAAGTTAATGTTGGAACTTTATTGTATGTTTTTCAATTTATTTACTTTAAAAAATATTTAAAAGTAAAATTATTAAAAGGTTTCTCAGAACTTATTTAAACTAAGAAATTATATATAAATATTATGATGTTTATGCACTTTTACATTTATTAACTGTTGTAAAATTGAATTTTGAAGATTATTCATTGAATAAATATGTATCTGCATTTTATATTGGATTATTTCCTACAAAATTGTGAATATATAAAACTAAATTGTATAACTATATTTTTTTAAAAACTTATATTTTTCATCCTCTTTATTTTCTAATGGATTTTTGCCCAATCTTTAATTCTACAAAGTAATTTTGCTTGTTTGATTGGTATTGAACTTTTTTCATTTAGAAGTAAATAGTTGAGGTATAACAGCTTATTGATATATCTATTATCTTTTTATACAGTTTCACATTGAAGATGTTGCAAGAATTCTATTTTTCATTAGTAATCAAAAATTATTAATACTTTTTTATCTTGTAAAAGAAAAGAGTGTCTGCAGATCTTTTACTCTGAGCCAAAAGGTACCTAAATGAACATGTGGAAATTTTTATTGTGAATTTACTTTTGGTATAATTTTATATTTTTGATTTTGCCCCATAATCTGAAAAATCATTCATTTTATAATTGCATTCATTTCATTTTAATTTCATTCATTAATTTTTTTAAAACTTTTGCTTGTGTTGCTTATTTTCTTTGTAGTTAGTAAAATTACAAATCAGTGATTAAAATGTTTCAGTTATGCTTATTTGTATTTCTCTTATATTTTAAAGTTTTCTAATTGAAAAAACTAATTTAAAGTTTCCAAATATGAGGAGGACATCAGTTTTAAACAAAATTAGGCTCCTGTTTTATTTGTTTAAAACATAATAATAAATAATTATTTTACTTTATTTTTGTACGCTAATTTGTTGAATTTATTAAATATTAAACAATTTTTATCGAGAACATAACACGCATTTTTTACGGTTAGTAATATACATGCAACAGAAGATTGTAAAATTATTTACATCATGTATACCAAAAACTATTATTGATAGGCTGTTTATATTCTTTATCCTGAAATATGAGTAAACTTTATATAATTGTTAATTTGGAAGTGATGATTTTTCATTAAGTATTTTTATACTTTATTTGAATTGTCTATCTTGTTTAAATTTCCTCTTTTATGATCATAAATTTGAAGATATTCCTCTCTGCAATTTTTCAAGTTTTTTATTGATATTTTGTATTATTTTGAAAATTTGTTTGGCCTACATTTTTAATTGAATAATAACTTATTATTTTCTTTAAATTCTAAATTTAATGTTGATACAACTCATTTTACAGTGAATTGTAGCATGTGATATAAATATTGATTTGTTTAAATTTTGTGCATTGTACTATCTTATAATAATTTAGAGCATCTCTAATTTGCATATCTTAAAATAAAGAGTAATTATATATTTTATTTTTAATTGAAGCATCATCTTATAGATTTTTACGGGCTTTTTATTGTAAAATATTCTTAGTAAATAGTATTAAAAATAAACATGCTGCTTTTTATCCTTTTTTTTACACTAATAAGCTTATTTCTAATAAAAGTTGAAAAAAATAAACTTTTCATAATTTAAAATATAATTGACAAAGTTGAAAAAGTAAAATATACCTAAAATTTGTCAATTATATTTTAACCATTAAGTTTTTCTATGTTTATTATTTTAGCTCTTACTTTTCATGTAATTTTATTTTCAAAATAGAGATTTTGTAATTTATTTTAATATAGAATTAAACTATCAGTTAGAATTTCGCTAAATAAAGACAATTTACTTAAACCTTAACTAAAATACTATCGAAGTTTATAATCTAAACTGTGTCACATGCCATTTAAATTCAAGACTTTTTGTATTTGAAATCCACTTGCTTTATATTTAAACCTATTTCAGTCTCAAGGTGTTTATAAATTATTGAAAATTTTATTAAAGTTCAAAGAGTAAATTGGTTTGTGTTAATATTTATTTCTTCTCATATGAAGCTTTTTTCTTAATATACATTAAATTCTTGGGAAAGATTTTACTTAATATTTTTGCTAGCTTTCATGAATAATTTTTAAAGAAACTCAAAAATTTTCAAATTTTAGTACTAACAGTGTAAAATAGAATATACAATTGTTGAAAACTCTTAAGAAATTACTTTTATCACAGGACAGTGAAAGTGAAGGAATCATTCTTTCCAAATAGATTTTTAAATTCTGTAGATATTTTGTTGCAGTTTTATTAATTTAAGTTTTAAATTTTAGTTTTATCTTATTGTATAGTTAAAATGCTTGTTAATTTACAATTCCAATTTCTGTTTTCTAACATAACATAAGCAGAAATTTAAATACTTGGTATCTTATTTATACTTTAATCGGCTAGAAGTGTGTATGTTTTATAAACAAAATTTACAGATGAAAGGAATTTTTATTTTTAAAATGTTCATCCATATTTTCATCAATGCTATAAAATGAAGATATATTATGTCAATGTGAAACAAGTTTCAATAAATAGATTAGTATCATATTCTTAATATAATTCGCTACTTGTAAAAAAGATGTGTAGGTAATATTTAGAATGTATCCTTTTGTTCATAAAGTATGACAAATTTATATATTCTGTGGTAGCTAATTATCTGAATTTAATTACTTGTGTTTCCATTTTTTATGTTTATTGTGAATATCTACTAAGGTTACTTCTGTTTCTCAAATATATTGAAGTATTACCCTCCCTAAAGTTTAAAATTATATAAAAATTATTTTGTAAAAAGTTGTATTTAATTTCAACTCATTAACCTATGAATTTTTCCACAATATTCATTTTTTGAATTAGTGTACAAATTTCAAGTTATTGAATTTTTCTGATATTTCAATTTATTGTAGTTATATTATTTTGGAAAATTTTCATTTGCCGAACTAAAATAAAAATATGACTGATATTTTTTGTATGAATAGTGATAAATTTTTTATATTAATTATTTTTATTGATTGAACTTGTCATCTGAAAATAGTTTGATTGTAAAAGTTTGTTTCTTAGTGTTACTTATTTTACTTTGAAATTTGAGGAGTATCTTAAAGTAAAGGTGGAAAATATTTCCACCTGAAAGAAAAGAAATTTCTGATAGTATATCTTAACTGTAATTTTTAAAGTTGTAATTTTGCAAGTTATTTTTAAACTGGAGAGACATTTATTTCATTTTTAATTCTCTGTATTTACTTTCTATAAAGTATAATTTTTTAAAAATATTGTAATGAATGACTAAATTATTTTATGTTTAATAAACTTTTAAAGAAATCCTTTTGTGTTTCGCAAAATTGTTGTGCTTTTTAATCAATTATAAGAAAGTTATTCTTGGAATGACTTATCGTATGATATCAATTGTTTGTAAGTGATTAATTTTGACGGATTAAATTAATTGTTTAATTGTATATGATTTTTGTTTGTTGTTGAATAAATTTTCATTCATTTTGGTTTTACGAAATATCATGAACAGAATAGTTGTCATTTTAAATTTGTAAACATTTTAAAAAGTAACAAACTTTTCTAAAATGGTGTATTTTTTAGATCAAATTTATTTTAATTAAATTTTTATACAATCCTTGTTGATAGCTTAATTTGAAGTTTATTTATTCAATAGCATTTTGATTTGTTTCTGTTTCCAAAAATTATCACAATAAAATATTGTAAGCAATTACAATCTTATCATTTTACAGTGCTAGTATAAAATGGAATTAAATATGTACTTTGGATCTTCAAGAGTATCTTGCAATATTTTAAAAATATGGGAATCTACCATTGAAAGCAAAAAAATCTTTAATAATCTAAACTTAGAATATGATAGAATATGACTTAGCACTTTAATGTGAATTTTTTTCTATATTTTGTTTGCAGAAAATGTCTAAATAATGTATTGACTTGTGCCATCATTGTTTTTTCATATGATGTCCTTCTCGATACATGTTTTGGACTGAATGTGTTGCTTCTTAATATCTTTCATTAAAGAAAGAAATACTATAAATTAAGTAAGACAATATATTTTTTTAAAAAACATAATTTTGTAATATTTTTTAATAATTTTTATATTTCTTTAAATAGCAAGTGTTTTATAGGATGTTCTGGCTACATATCTATTTAACAGAAGGTATGATTTTCTTTACTTTTAAAGGAACCTTGTGTTATTGATACAAAACCGTAAAAGGATAGAATATTGAATTTTATTTGGGTAAAATATATTATTTTAATATGCATGTTAAAATGTATCAGAAACCAAGATAATTATTTATAACAAAATAATCACTTGGGAAATTTTCATTTAATTGAACTTTCTATGGTGTTGTTAAATGAAAAAATCTTTAGTGTTGCTATTTCAGGTAATTTATAATTGTGATTTGGCACAATTTTGCCTCGCCTTCATCCAATAAAAATGCAACTAATATAAATATTGAAATAATTAAAGTTTTTGGAATTGACTTCGATTAACTGAGAAAATAATTAATATCTAATCTCATCATGAAATATTTATCTGATCAGTGGCTATTTAATTATCAAATTTAAGTAAGCTTAAAATCAGTTTTTTAATAACAATCACTTCTAGATTTAAGTGAAGGAAATTACACTTTGAGTTAATAAGAAACACATTGTAATAGCCAGTTTTTAAGAAAATTTTTAATAAACTTTCAAAAATAAACTAATGAAATATAATTTTTCAGTTAAAATGACTGAATTTAAAGTATCATTTTTTAAATAAATAACTTCATTTACAACATTGAGTTTACATACATAATGTAAACTCAATGTTGATTCTATTTAAATATAAAATCAATCGAACTGCAATATTTAATTAAATATAATAAATCTGTAACAGTTCACACAAATTCAAATATAAGATATACCATTTTATCAAGTACCAGACCAGAGGTGGATTAAGTAACAAAGCCTGTGGGACATAATTTTTGTGTTAATTTTTACAATTTCCGTCAGATTTTATTATTTGAAATTGTTCAATGATGAAAAATATATGATTATTTTAATTATAAAATAAAATGCACAAAACATAAGGGCATGCCGAAAATTCTTCCAATATAGTGTAATACCAAATTTTCTTTAGGATTAGGCATTATGTATAGGAAATGGTTCCGTGGATTTTAAACCTATAGTTGGAAAAACAATTACAAAAATTTAAAAAATTACTTTAGCGAGTTAATTTAAAAGAAAGCAAAAAAATGATTTTCATATTTTTATTAGTGTTAACACAATTATTTCCGGAAATATAATTTTCATCTACTTATAATTATACCATAAGCAAAACACTAGTTTTCACACCAATCAGAAGTACAGTAAACTGATTTGATGCTCCCAGTAAAATTTACAATAAAATTATTTTAACTATTATTGCATCGTGGCTTTCTAGCTATAGCTTGCAGTCGGAAAATTTTTTGATTTTAGGATATTATATGGAAAGTCTATTGCCATAGATTATCATGCTAAAAAACTTTCAAACTGTTCTTCGGTGAAAGGTGCGATGACTGTAAAGAGAAAATCAAAACTACTAATTTAAATAGTTGAATGTAAAAATTTAAGTGAGAATTACCACTTAAAAGCAAATACTGATAAGATTGTTTTGGCAAACCTACAAGGGTTACACTGATAAGGGAGTGCGGTCAAATAAAGAGCGGGAAAACACAAAATGAAATAAGACAACAAAAGAATAAGCACAAAGTTTAATAATAAATAAAAAATGTTAAAGTCAATAATAATAGTAGCAAATGTTAATCGGCCAATATTGTAAATAAATACTAAAAAATATTGTCTGACAATATTATAAAATATTAAAATGACCCCACCTAGATAATATTATATAATATTGTATTGCAATATTAAATAATATTGTTTGATATTATATAATATTATTTGATATCCTATTTTGACGTTAAATAATATTCCGCGAAAACGTTATTTGACATTGTATTTGAATGTCGAAAAGTATTCATTTCAACGTTATATAATATTCCCTGACAATGTTATTAGACTTTGTATTTAAATATTATGAAACATTCAATTTCGGCGTTAAATAATATTTAATTTTGAAGTTAGATAATATTCCTTTATAGTGTTATTTATTGTTTAATTTAAATTTCAAGAAGTAACTCATTTTGGTACTGAATAATATTCTATTCTGATGTGACTATTAAATTGAATTTTGTTAAACTTTTAAATAGAATATTATTGTAATAAACAGTAATTTTTTCCTGCGCTTATTAATTAAATATTGAACATGTTATTAGAATTTATAAGAATACATATTTTAAATATTCTTTTCAGTAAAGCCTTTTTTTTAGTGTTAATATTAAATTTCTCCTATTTTTTTTTCATAATGAGAAAAAGTGAAGCACAAATGTGACATTTACAAATTCATTCTTCAATCATCAGTATGATTAAATGCATAAGCTTTAGAGATTTCTTATTTTATCCTCTGTTTTGCAGTTGAATATTTCAATAATTTTATATTTTTTTTTTACAAGTATGTGCCTGATAGTGATCAATATTTCAGTATGCTCATAATTGCAATTATTAAGTATATATATTAAATATTATACATTATTATATAGATTTCATATTTTACTATAAAAAATAGTTAAATTATATCTTCTCAGCAAGATAAGTCTCCATGTGCAAATTTTCTTTTAAAATTAAATTAGCATTTTAGTTAAACAAGTAATTTAAAAAAATATTTACTACATTTTGGTTTATAAATGCCAGTCAATTTATGTTGACAAGATCCGAGCCTCAGACTTATTTCATGCATATAGTTTGTTAGAACCGGAATCTACATTTAAAGAGTAAGATATGTAATATTACAATTTTGAATTTCTAAAACATTTTTCATATAGTCATTTTCTTTGCACTATAAAAATATGATTAAAATCTCTCCAAGAAAATCAACACAACATTTTCTTGGAGAGATTTTAATCATACTTTTATAGTGCAAAGAAAATGACTATGATACACAATCAAAATTCGCAATATTATTTCAAATTAAACAGATGTAATTGTAATTAACAGTTTGCTTACATTCAATAGAATAAACTTTTTAAATCAAAAATTAATTATGAAACAAAACACTATAAAATCAAGTATCCATTTAAATTTATTGAGCATTAAAAACCCACTTAACTACCTAAACCCACATACATCAGATTTAATGGTATGCTATAATTGAAAACACAAGTACAGAATAGTTTACCAAATTTATTAAAATATGAATATTCATGAGTTTAAAACACCATATAAGTTTCTTTTACGCACTCTATTTTACACAAGTATTAAAATTCAGTACTTTCCATAATTTTGAAATATTGTAGTAAGGGGAATAACAAATCACTTCCTAGATGGATTTTCTTATTTCAAATTCCCACAAGCCAGTTAGTTTTCCTTAATGATTCATCTCACTTGTTTAGATAATATATGCACAAGATAAAATTTGTAATAATTTTAAGGGAATCAGTAGTATCTTGTTAAGAGAATGTTTAGTCGAAATAACTAGAATTACATATCATTTTTAAGAAAAACCAATTCTATTGTTAATTGAAGAAACAATTTTTCTTCATAGCACAAATAGCATTGAATTAATATTAGTAGTATAGCTAAATGTATGTGTTATAGTTATAGTCTCACTTTTGCAACAAGAAAGAATTTATAAAAGATAACTGAAATATTTAAATAAAAAATTAACATCAAGCCTATCTTCTGTAAGTTGGAATTTTTCTTTCATAAAAATCTGTAGCAAAATTTTTATTAAACATCCGTTTCATTTTTTAATTATTAAACTCTTTATAACAGAAACAGCTCAAATAAATTATCATAAATATTTCAATGATGTTTATTTAAAATTTCGGAAAGAAAAATTGCATTGAAAATGAAATTGCCAAGTTAAAGAAAACAAATAAATTTTTACATGTGTTTTTAATCATTTATGTATTCTAGTTTGATAAATAAAAATAACTGATTGTTTTAAGAAGTATTTATTGACGAAACTAAAGTATCAGCTTCACATTCAATTGCTATATTGGACTGCCGTATTTTTCTGCCATTCCTGTCAGCAGCAGCAGCTAAACATTTCTGCCAGTGCTTCACAACTGTTCTCCTTGCACTTCAAAGCAACAGCAGCTAAAAATATTGGAAAATTTTTTTATACATTGACATTCTTAAATGAAAAAAAAATCACTAGAGAAAGAATTATCTACATCAAATACGCAATGAAGAAATTTTAATAGATGGGGAATAAGATTAATAAAAAAATATATGCTTGAAATTAAATAAATCTTGCAAAACAAATTTATCTTTACATAGAAGCAACTGTATTTAGAGTAGTTTTACTTTTCATGCATCACACTGATAATTTATAAAATTTCTATTATGTTGCGATAAAAATCTCGAGACTTATTATTCTTTGTTTTATTTTCTTAAACTCCAGAAATTGGAGACACATATTTTATGAATAGCTTAATTAACACTTAAATGCCCTAAGAATCAATCATTTAAATAATAGCAATATTGAATAAGTGCACAAGGACAATATATGCAGCATAACAATTTTGACAATAAAAGTGAAAAAAATTTAAAAATTCTGAAAATTTCATTATTGCTTTTATTAGTAACTTCTTTGTATTACTTTCATAAATAACAAGATAGTATAATAAAGTGTTTTTTGAAAATTTTACCTTAGTACTAACCTAACCTAAAGAAGAATATAAAAAATAAAAACAAATTAAAAGCAAAATTAATTTATGAATCAATGAATGTGATAAAAATACTCAAAAACAAAAACATCACAGAATAATTTTAGTCATTGAAATTATAGAAATATTGAAATAGTATACCTAGCATGACATTAAGTAAATCCTGATACTCGGAAAAAGACTTCTTTCCTTTTCTTCCAAATCGACTGTATTTGATAGCAAGTTCAGAAAGTAATATTTTTTTCAGGATACTTAAAAGGAATGATCGGGGTGTTTTACCACTCCCAAAACCATGAAGGTAGCATACCTGTAATAAGTAATTTTAAAGATTTTGTTAATGTTATATACCTTCAATTTATTAACTTATTTTACACACATAATCCCTCAGGTTTATCTATAAAAAATTAAATACCAATGCAGCAGAAAACTCCGAGTCACTTTTTATTTTATCATTCAATTCTTTTAACATTTCTTCAGAATTTACAGGTAAATTAATGCTTGTTGGTAAGTTCTCATTAAGAGTCAATAATTTTCCATTGGTTCCAGTAAGAGACTCTAATTAAAGACTTATCTTGTCACATATTTTTTGTGTAATTTCCTTATCTCGCCATGCACGAGCTCCAAATATTCAAACATTCTTTTTGCTAAAATTGATAAGGTAAAAACTAACTAAAAAGTTTCACACAATTTAAAATTTATTTTTTAATTATTTTTTTCTACATACATTATGAATTAATAATTGTTTACATACTGTTAAATAATTGCCGAGTTAAAGACTAGAAAATTCACAATTCAATTTCCTTCTTCACTGGGGAAAAAAATTTGTAATTTTAGCAAATAAAAAACTACATTACTTAATCATTTAAAGCTTAAATAACCACCAAAAAGAAAACCTTAAGTAATATTTCTTATATTATTATTATTTCCTTAATTTTTTCTCCTTCTGAGGATTCATTTATCTTTTACATAATTCATATTTTGAATAAAAATTTATGGTAAAAGTTACCAGATGGGTACGGGATTGGCGCGATTTCAAATTTTGGCACCAAGCGCTCTACAGCTCTGTCGCCAACGTAAATTGCGTCACTACGCTCGATAAATTTCAACCAATAACGATCGCGTTCGAACTTCAGCTTTGAAATCACGCGTTTTTTCGAATTCCAAATATTAAAAAGTTGAATATTTCATTACAATTAAATACTATAGAAGTTTTAAAATTCCAATAAATAGAAAGGAAATTTTTATCACTTGATTTTAAATATACCGAGCAATGGCGCCCACCTTAAAAAAACATCAGTGTAGCGCTACCTACTGCAGTGCCAACCGGGCAGTAAAGCTAAATTTCGAACATTAAAAAATTTCACTTTTTGTTTAAACTCGAATTTTAAATATACCGAGCAATGGTGCCCACCTTAAAAAAAACATCAGTGTAGCGCTACCTACTGCAGTGCCAACCGGGCAGTAAAACTAAATTTCGAACGTTAAAAAATTTCACTTTTTGTTTAAACTCGAATTTTAAATATATCGAGCAATGGCGCCCACCTTAAAAAAACATCAGTGTAGCGCTACCTACTGCAGTGCCAACCGGGCAGTAAAGCTAAATTTCGAACATTAAAAAATTTCACTTTTTGTTTAAACTCGAATTTTAAATATACCGAGCAATGGTGCCCACCTTAAAAAAACATCAGTGTAGCGCTACCTACTGCAGTGCCAACCGGGCAGTAAAACTAAATTTCGAACGTTAACAAATTTCACATTTTGTTTAAACTGGAATTTTAATATACCGAGCAATGGCACCCACATAAAAAAAATATCAGTACGCGGCACATTCTAACACTAACATGCAATACACACAACTTAAAAATTCATATACTTACTTTCTTACTACCATCACGCTCTAAATAAAAAAAAAACGTAAGTTCAAAACATTCTCATCCATAGTTAATTTTCGCTAGCAACACACAAACTCCAAAATTCGAATATCGAAACTCAATTATTAAATATTATTCTATAATAATTTCAAGGGTTACATACAAAACGCGCTTGTCACGCGATCATGTTATCCAATAAACGAAAACACGTCATACATACGTAATCCGAACCGTTAAACCAGTTTGACGAACTTATCGCACCACTTCATCGCCTGCTTGGCGCATTTTACCCTCCGTACCCATCTCTTCACTTTAGCGAAATTTATTAGTAGAATATGTGTATTCATTATATATATTGTGTGAGTATTGTATTATATTACAGTAAGCAATTTTATTATTTAAAATTAATTTCAGTAATTTGTAATGCATTTATCAATTTTTTTAATATAAATTTTAATTTTGATAATTATAATTATTTCAGTCACATTTAAAGTAGTATACATAAAATATGTTAAACCCATTAATCATAGTTAAATTTCTTAAGAATATTTGGTAATAAGCTCAAATTACAATAGATTCATAGCAAGTTTCAAAATATAATATTTGTATAATATAGCAAATTTTTATAACACTTAATTTCATAGAGAGAATAAACTGGCAAAACAAAATTACGTATTCTTTTATACAGGCATCCTCGTTTTCAATATTCCCTTGTTCTGGAAGCTGGCGCCAAAGCACACGACGTTCACTTTTTGGCTTCGAGAAAATGAATCTGCTTGGAACAGCATCTTGTTTCAATAAACGCCGATTCGTGAAGTTTTCATACCTAAAATCTGTCTCTTCAAAATGATCTGAGCACAAAACTGACCATGGTGAAGGGGAAAATTCGGTAAAAGTTACCAGATGGGTACGGGATTGGCGCGATTTCAAATTTTGGCACCAAGCGCTCTACAGCTCTGTCGCCAACCTAAATTGCGTCACTACGCGCGATAAATTTCAACCAATAACGATAGCGTTCGAACTTCAGCTTTGAAATCACGCGTTTTTTCGAATTCCAAATATTAAAAAGTTGAATATTTCATTACAATTAAATACTGTAGAAGTTTTAAAATTCGAATAAATAGAAAGGAAATTTTTATCACTTGATTTTAAATATACCGAGCAATGGCGCCCACCTTAAAAAACATCAGTGTAGCGCTACCTACTGCAGTGCCAACCGGGCAGTAAAACTAAATTTCGAACGTTAAAAAATTTCACTTTTTGTTTAAACTCGAATTTTAAATATACCGAGCAATGGCGCCCACCTTAAAAAAAACATCAGTGTAGCGCTACCTACTGCAGTGCCAACCGGGCAGTAAAGCTAAATTTCGAACATTAAAAAATTTCACTTTTTGTTTAAACTCGAATTTTAAATATACCGAGCAATGGCGCCCACCTTAAAAAAAACATCAGTGTAGCGCTACCTACTGCAGTGCCAACCGGGCAGTAAAACTAAATTTCGAATGTTAACAAATTTCACATTTTGTTTAAACTGGAATTTTAATATACCGAGCAATGGCACCTACATAAAAAAATATCAGTACGCGGCACATTCTAACACTAACATGCAATACACACAACTTAAAAATTCATATACTTACTTTCTTACTACCATCACGCTCTAAATAAAAAAACGTAAGTTCAAAACATTCTCATCCATAGTTAATTATAGTTAGCAACACACAAACTCCAAAATTCGAATATTGAAACTCAATTATTAAATATTATTCTAAAATAGTTTCAAGGGTTACATACAAAACGCGCATGTCACGCGATCACGTTACCCAATAAAAAAATAGGTCATACATACGTAATCCGAACCGTTAAACCAGTTTGACAAACTTCCCAGCAAACACAAAGATGCCGGGCATCCATCGGGCCGCTGCTGTCAGCCGTCTTGGCCAGCAGCGGCCCGCCGCTATTTGGCCTCATCGGCTCCGTCAATAAAGTGGTCGTCGTCATTGCTGCTGGGCCGGCAGTACGGTCCGCTGTTGGCCCAACGCTGGGTGGCCAGCAATGCCGTATTGGCCGTGTGTGGTCCGTATAATTGCCAGCACATGCCCGTATACGGTTATCCGTCGGGCCTTTGCAGTTTGGCCGGCAATGGCCGCATTAACCGACGTGGAGCCAATTATAACTTTGATTTTATTTCTACAGATTAAAATGAAATATTTACCCATTTTTTAATTGCTAAGAATTTATATATTGTAAAGTTACTATTGAAATATATTGGAAATGCATTAAATTGAATCTGCTTTGGTTATTTGGAGATGCCGCTATCTTCCCATATTATTTCTTAAGAAATAATTATATATAAATTAAAACAATTTCAAAAATTTTAATTTTCAACTTTTATTATAATGAGCTTATGAATATTAGTTTATTTTTGTTAAAATTAATTTAAATACATATATATTAATAGTATAACATTAAATGTGTTTTTATTTCTTAAGAAATAATTATATATAAATTAAAACAATTTCAAAAATTTGAATTTTCAGCTTTTACTGTAATGAGCTAGTAAATATTAGTTTATTTTTGTATAAATAAATATTTATATTAGATTTGATTCTTTTCTAAAATATTTTTTCTAATAGAATTCATTTATATGTTGATTATAATCATGTTTTACCAATTTGTTAAGATTACTTTTGAATTAGCAGTAATTATTTATTTTTATTCAATAAACATTTTAATATATCTTTGAGAAATTTTCACTTCATTGTTAACAGTTCTGTTGTTAAATTCAGCGGATGAACATATACATAAAATTCTAAGTTAATTATTTTATGATATTTGTTTTATTGTAAAGCATGCAACACATTTAACTAAACACACATAAACTGAACTTTTTATATTAGATAATTTATATTATATCAATGATATTTTTATTAATGATGGCTCAGAACGAGACAGATCCTGTATAAAAAATGTTTTTATTTACAATCAAAAATCCATTCACATTATTTATTTACAGTATTTTTAATTTAAAAGTTTTCTTCTTTTGTTCCTTCCTCCTTCCTGATCTGGAGCATTTCGAAATGCTAGAATATTCTCTTTGCTGTCGAACACTTACTGAAAATAAAAATCAAATTAAATTAATACAGGTAACATCAATTCAGATTACTTTTTGTAACCTGTAATAAAATAAATTCAGAATTATTTAAAAAAATAATTACAGAAAAGAGAAATCTTTAACAAAGATAATTTTTGTAGTAAATTACTTTTTTCTGTTTGCTTTATATTTATATATGTTAATAAAATTTTTAAGAACAATACAATTTTTCACTAAGAAATAAATCAAGAATTTCTTGTTTAAATAAATGCTGGAAGTTATCCTTTTATATTGAATTGGTGCATAAGTTTTCACTTTAAATTTCAGTGATCAATATTAATTTTGTATTTTCTCTTAACAATGAAAGAAATATTTTAATATTTGAGCTCCTCCTTATTCGCTTATATTTTGGCACTATTTTCTTCTATTATAACAAGTCTAGGCTCTAAGTATTGTATAAATAGTTCGTTTACCAATAGCAAAAAATTTATGAATATCGGACTAGTTGTTGTTAGTTTTACAAGAACTATGAATTCTAAGAAAAATGTCAATCTACATAGATAGTTTTAAACAAGTGAATTTTTGATATTAAAAAGGTCTTAACATTTAACAAAGTAAAGTATTTTAAGAAAAATAAAATATAATAAATTACCTCTTTATAGAATACTCATAAATCAGAAGAAAAAAGATAACATTTCTAATATTTGCTTTTGCATATTAAAACACAACGTCAGAAAATGAATTTCCAGTTCTTACTGCAATAAGCTCATAATGAAGTCATCGAAGTGTTACAGTTCATTTTTATTAAAAAATTGAAATAAAAAATGTATTATATTTATTTGTGTATATTATATATAAATGCATGTAATTTGTCATCTTTTACAAATTTATTGCTCAGCAGATTTTTTTCACTAGTTATTTTTATTTGTTTTTTTAGTTAATAATGTTTCTATAAGAAATTTTCAATTCTTTGCTAAATTTTTAGTAGGAAAGTATACTTAAAAAACCAAGTAAATGATTATTTCAAAGTGCCATACTTTCGAAGAATAACCTAAAAAAATATTTTCCCATTTAAAAAACATTTATATTTTAATTTATAACCAACACACAAGCCAATCATTGCAATAGTTAAAGTAACACAGTCATCAATTCAACAGTAAGGGGTTTGATTCTCATCTTAATTGTGAAATTAGTGATGGAGTACACAATTTTTACTGTAGATATTAGCCCTTGCATGCAAAATATACCAAAAAGTGACAATCTATCAACCAGTTAAAATAAATCAAAGAGAATATTGCAATAAAATTGCCAAATAAAGTTGCAAGACTTTAACCTAAAGAAAAATATTTTATTCTTTTTTAAATCAATGACATTTATAATCCCTTACAAAAACAGAAACATCAGAAAATCTATGAATAGTATTCACATTTAAATAGGTATAAGTTTAACCACCAAAATATTTCGTTTTTAGCTACTAAATTTAATTATTTTAATTGATTAAGTTTTTGGAAAATTTAAATACAGATACATTTAAGTACACAAATTATTTAATTTAAAATATAAATTTGAGTTGAAAATATTTTTGGCTTCAATGCACATTTATAAATTACAATTTGGAGAAACTTCATGCATAACACTTATTTTCTAGTATTTAGGTATTATTTCTCAGTATTAATTATTTGAATAAGGAGAATCCAACACAACTATTTTTAAACTTACAATATTTTACAATTAAATTTACAGTCAAAGCAAAACAAGCCAAGCACTTGAATAGGTTGTGAATGCCTATAATAATGTAAATTTTCATTCAGAATTAATAACTCATAAAAAAAATTACTAATACAATCTTTTATGATGGACTCTTTTACTTAATTTTAGTTTTATCTCTTTAAAAAAGGGGGAATGGTTATTAGTAAATTATGTCCACAATAAGCATGCTTGGGAACTAAACACTGGTGTTTTGCGTTATGCTGAGCACCTAATCAGGACATGTGCTTTGCAGCCCAGGAGCTCTTGGTCAGGAAAATAGGCACTGTAGGCCTTGGCCCATGTGGTCTGTCCTGCCAGAGTTTAGTTTTATAGTTTATATTCATATTGATATTTCAATATACATACACATTATAATAAATAACATTAAGTAACAAATGGAAAATCAACATTCATCAATTCTGACAATTCTTTGATTAAAAATAGAGACAAATAATTGGGTTATATGAAAACAATTTCAGTTCAATGACTTAATAAAAATTCTAAACATCTGACTTCAAAAATGCAATGTAATGTTTTAAGCAGAATTTTACATTTTCAAGGTTATAATAGAATGTAATTAATTTATAACATACACTTTGTATTTCATGCTTTTAAAAAATCATTTTGAACTAATAAAAAATGGTTAACAAAATATTCATCAATGATTACCAAATTATTTTTTACACACAACTACAATTACAGATAAGTAAAGTTTATAAAATCATAGTAATTAAAATTAATATTGATGAATTTTAAAACATAAATATAATTTTGAATTATTTATGCAATATTCTATGCAAAATCTTATTAACATGGAAATCTTATTAACATGAAATATTAGCAAAATAGTCATCAATAATAAATATAAGCAATAATTTGTTACTTTACTTTAAAAATATTGTTGTTGTTGTTGCATGCCCCCAAAGGCCAGCAGCGCTAGACCAGGTCCATGACGTTGTACACTCTACAATAATCCAAAACCAGAAGAGGATCGTCAAACCAAAATCCAAAACCAGAAGAGGGTCGTCAACCAAGTACTGCCTGACAAAAAAATATTACCTATATTTACTAGCTAATAGTATTTATAATTACAATTATTTGTTAATATTATTTACCATTATAATTTTTTGCAAGAATTATATTATTTACAATTATTTGTTAATACAAATAATTAAAAAAATTGTAACACAAAGAAATAAATTATCTGGCTTGTAATTACCAATGATATTGAAAAATATTAAGGAAAAATTATTTGTATTTATGGTTAGATGTGGTCATTGATCGAGACTACATATAACCATAAAATACCTATTAAAGGTCACTTTCCAGTATAATATATTTATACCAAATGTTATTGATAAAAAAAATTTCTATAACAAATTAAAGTTTTGCAAGCAGCCAGAAAAAGGATAAAACATATAAATAAAGAAGACCTAACTATTTCCTTTATGTAATTGGGCAATACTATTTTCTTTTCTAAGTTTTGATCTCATAATCATTTGCAATTCATGTAGCTGGTCCATCATGTAGAACAGTTGTAAAACACATCCAACATGTTAATGAATGATATATTAATTTTAAAATATTAAATGCTTAACTGATAAATAAGATTAAACTTAAATTATATTCTTTCTCTAATAAAATGATTAAATTATTCTCAAGATGGATATCACAAAACTTTACCTCTTTGATAACAAGTGGTGTTTTGAATAATTTCGACCTATATCTGGCCTTTAAGTTTAATCGTTTCATGTTATAAATTACAATAAGAAAAACAACATACAAAATAATGTCAACTATCAAAAATGACTTTAACCTCTGTATTTTCTGTAAAATACACAAATAAAACTCACAACAAAAGAGATATCGAGAAATTAAAAACAGTTAATAAATTTAGAAATTATATATATACATATATGTAAATGTTTGGAGGATTAACCTAATTATGCTTACTATATTAAAACGATAAAATAAAATAAACATGGAGTTTACTAATGCAATATTTTAATTATTTGTTATTATTTAGAAATTGTATAATGAATTTTAAAATTAGAGGTATTTATGAAATCAAAAATAATAAACTTTTTTTTTTTTAACTATTTCTCATATCATACTCATTTTACTTGTATACCTTACTAATTTACTGTTTAAAATTATGTTTAAGTTCTTTATTTAACTTCAATTCCTTGAAGAGAAAAATCAAAAGTAAATAAAAATAATTCAATCTGACAATATTATATATAGGACAATATTATCATAATCAGACTTTGTAAATCGGTAAAGGAAAAAAATTATGTTTTAATTGTATGTTTATGTGTGTATATATATAAGATTAGATATATCATTTACCCATTATCCGGTCGACTATTTACTATAACAGTAAAACCATTTACATTACTACAAAAGAATCAAGAGAACAAAATGTCAAAAGTATCATCAAATGCTTGATATGTTAATCACTTTCTCCAAAATATAAAGGAACAAATATTCTAGTTAACTTATATTTTCATTAAAACAAATTGAAATTACTGTTAATTCATACTTCAATTTTTCCATCATAAATAAAAACATAAAATATGGTTTAAATATAATAATGTAAACACAAGAGTAACTACTAAGCTGTTACATCTGACAGCATTCTTTACATGGAAATAGTTAACATGCTACACAACTAATATATATAATAAAAGTTATTCCATATGAACATTTTTCATATGTGTTAATATTAATTTTCCAACCACATAATTCTAGATGTTTTTTTTATTAATTTGTGGCAATTAATCTGTCAGATTCCTATAGAAATTTTAAAATTTACTATTTTCAAGTTTATACAATTTTTCGAGTTTTAGATGCAATAATATTTCGCTAAGAAATCCACAATGATTTTAATGGTTGACAGGATTATACATAAAAACCAGGTAATATATGCAATAAAATATTTTGTAATATTATGCATTGTACAATTTTTCATTCCTTAAAACAGATCTTTGAGGAGTATACAAAATTTAAAACCACGAATCCTTATAAGACAAAATATTTCGGTCAGTAAAAATTGACTTAAAAATAATAGTAAATAAGAAAGCCTTTTAAAAATAAAATAATTAAAGTTTATATGGAATTCGCACATAATTTTTTGATCAGAAATGCTACAATATCATATATTAATTTATTGAAAGTAAACATCTAAGCGCTTTCAAATAGAATATTTTTAGACTCCATAAACTTGCTTCGTAAAAAACAAAAAATGTAATAAATACGTTTAAACTTTGTAGCAATCGAATTCGATTCAAAAAATTGAGCATAGAAAAATTTATTATACTAATTGATTAAATATAACTAATATATGGAATGAAAAAATGCTTCTGTGCATGATATATTTTTCTATTCCTCACACGGTAATGAAATTATTCTAAAACATACAATGACAAACATTTTCCAATGTTTTTCTTTTGTTGTCACGTTATCAACAGCTTATGAAATTTTCTTAACAAGTAATTAAATAATATTTCAACTTAAAACAAATGTATTATTCTTGCATCTCATTTATAACAATTCTATCCTGATAAAAACAACAATTATAAATGCTTACTTACCTTATATTTCTCTTAGCTCACAGACACAACATTCCGCCATTTCACATTAATGGCTGACGCTGACTCAAGCATTTCGCAGTATCTGACGTCATACTGTCACGCGGAATACACAATAAATGTGAAAATTAGATTTCTTTCTGAAAAGTTGTTTTTAAAGAGTTTAAAAAGTAAGAAGTTAAATGAAAATTTATTAACATCACAAAAAAATAGTTATTTGGAAAAAAATAGCCTTTGCCGATAAAATAAAAAATAGCGCTACAACTAATTGTCTTAATTTTGCTGGCCAACAGCTTCAGGGCCAACAATGGCCAAAATCTGTTGGCCCACTACTTATCATCCAGCACCGGCCCGGTTCATTTTGGCCAGCACTCATCCGTGGCCGTAATGGCCGGAGCTGGGCCATCAAACAACCATGAGCGGCTGGCCGTGGCCAACAGAAAACCGGCTTGGCCAGCAGCGGCCCGGATTTTTGCCGGCAGTTTGTGTTTGCTGGGTTATCGCACCACTTTATCGCCTGCTTGGCGCATTTTACCCTCCGTACCCATCTCTTCACTTTAGCGCGTATTTGTCATGTTACGTTTAAAAGATTTAAATTTACTACCTGGCATGATAAACCAATTTCTTGTAAAACAGTTATAATAAGAGAGTTAAAATTATAAAAAAATATTGCACTCAATAAATAATACTACTAATGATGAGACTAAGCAACCAAAGGAACTTTATTAAAAATTCAAGGTTAGGTTAGGTTATGACAAAAAACTGTTTTGGAGCTTTATGCTCATAGGCTTATAGCTCGCATTGAGTAAGATTGAGTTTTTAGAGAGTTTTTCCGAAGTCGTGTTGGCAAGGTAAACTGTAACCGTACTTGGTATATTTTGGCGACGTTTCTTATTTAATACAAACCTAAAGAGGTAGTCTGAAAAGGGGTGTGGTGAATGGCGTTACCTAGTAGGGCGGTTGTAATAATGTAAGCAAATGAGGAAAACGCTAACAGAAATTTTATGAATCGAAAAGCAAATGAATGCGATAATGTTTAAAATCGCTTTCTATAATGATACATGTAATCAATTTTTTTCTCTTTAATAAAAGAAATTAAATATTTTTGAATCATAAATTGTTAATCACAGAATAATTGTAAAATTTATCTTTCTTTTAAATTGCATAAAATGTGTATGGAATAAATTCTGTAAACAAAATAGGTCATTTATCTAATTATTTCTAAAATTAAATTTCTAATCTTATTTTACAATTCAATTTACTTTATCTTAAACCATGTTAATAATAAATTTTTATTTTATCAATTTAATTTGCCATTTATTTGTAGCTTCAGAATTTAAATTGAGTATTTAATTTCAAATCCTTTAAAAGTGTGGAATTAACTATGTAATAAAATGAAACTAATAATTGGAATAAATGTTTAAAGATTTGTACTCATCCAAAGAATAGAAAATTATATTTTTGATTATCACCATTTATTGATTAGAAGTGAGCAAAATTATTTCTTTATTAATCCATCTATTACACAAAAATTGAAAATATATTATTAATACTCATTCTAGAAAACAGTAGTTTTATGTATCAGTTTTTAATTGTATCTTTTACACAAAAATAAGGCAGATTTTGAAGTTCAAATTTGATCAAATATTAAAAAATTGTTAATGTCCTTGGACTGGAAAAAAAATTGTCAGATCTGATAGTCATAGTTAATAATTTAATTTTTCTTGCTTATGGTATTTATATCTTTATAGAGTATTATAAGATTAATGTAATTTTCTTAAATCTAAAAATTAAAATTTCCTTTTGAATAAGCAATGTTTTTGCCTTATTTTAAACTTTTCTTTCAAAAGAAAAATACTCATTTAAGGAAATATATATTCAAAGAGAAATTCTCAATGATATAAATTATTCAAAAGCTTGTTATAAAAGTATTCACCTTCTGCTAGTAACCAAATATAATTTTTCCATTATTTTCAAAGAGTGTATAAAATATGAGCCAAATCACAAATACTAAATAAAATAAAATTATTTTTCTTTCAGTAGATATATCGTTTAAAATTTAAAAAACATTCAATTTTTCCTAAAATTATAGCTGATTATTTAACTAACTTAAAAAGTAATTTTCAAGATTCATTAATGTTGTAATTTTCAATAGTTATCCTAGAACAGAATTTAAATAGTTATACAATTAAATGAATTTCAATAACCTAAATATAAATTGCGATTTATTAATACATTGTAATTATTTTGCAAAAATTTAATAGTTTCAAAAATTTATAGTAAAAGAGAAGAGTATATCACGTTTGCACATTATCTGATAAAAAGTAATGCTTCTTTATCAGAAAAACTGTAAGTGTAATATACCTACAATTAAACTATATATATATATAAATATATATATATAAATATATATATATAAATATATATATATATATATAAAATATATATATATATAAATATATATATATATATATATAAATATATATATATATATATATATATAAATATATATATATATATATAAATATATATATATATATATAAATATATATATATATATATATAAATATATATATATATATAAATATATATATATATATAAATATATATATATATATATATAAATATATATATATATATAAATATATATATATATATATAAATATATATATATATAAATATATATATATATATATATATATATATATATATATATATATATATATATATATATATATATATATATATATATATATATATATAACAAATGTTACTTAAAAATATTATCCCCGAAATGTACTGGCCAAATTGCTTTTTCTTAATAAGAAACAAAGCGTCCTTAGTTAAAATATTACCTCTAGTAATTTACAAAATACCTCAAAAAATAATAAAAACTGTACTAAAAGTATGCAAATGATTATGGAAAAGGAGGAAAGTTAATGAAAAGAAACTTTATTTTTTATACTTTTTGCAGTTATAAATTTAAACATTTGAAATGTCTTCTATTTTAGCTTAAAGTTTATATAGTCAAGTTACATAACCGAAGTCAAGTTACATGTCTATAAAAAATTTTAATATTGATTAATCAAATAAATCTTTTTTATTCCAAATAAAGAATATAATATCTAATTAATATTGTTTCGGCTGATAAATATGTCATCAGCACTTCTCTCTGGATGTGATTATTTACTATTTAAAAAAAATCAAAATGAAAATTTTTTTAAACATTTTAATTTTCTGAAATATTATTTAACATTCTATTAATTGTTTATAAGAGATTAGATCCTTTTATTTAACAAACAATATTTTATTAAAATTTTATATTTTCTTTTGTAAATATAAAATGTTAACTTTTAATTGTATTTTAACAACAATAGCATGATGAGATATAGCTCTCAAAAGAAAGAGGAAATTTCATAAAATTGAAATATCATTAATGAAAAATTCTTAAAATTAAATTACAAATAAAAGAATTACGTTAGATGTCCTGAAAATTTGCATCCTTATTAATCAATAAGAAACAGATATAACACCCTGTATAACACCCCCATTAGCTCTTGTCAAGAATACAAAAGCCTCTAATTATTGATGGGACGTATTTCCGGCTTTACACTAGACCATCTCAAAATAATTTCATTGTAATGACTAACAGCGGGGAAGTCCATCAATCGTTGTCAGCTGAAGAAACCAACATGTGTTAGTGGTTTGCTATGTGAATGTCCGGCTAGAAAATTTCTACAAGTCCCTGTTATAATTTTTTGCAACACTAAATATGAATTTTCTTTATTTAGAAAATATTATCCGGAAATTTATTACTAAGCAGTTTTTGTATTTAAATTCTAAAGTATAATATATATATATATATATATATATATATATATATATATATATATATATATATATATATATATATATATATATATATATATATATATATATATATATATATATATATAATTTTCTTCTGATATAAAAAAATAAAAAATATTAGATTGGATCAAATGATTTTAATCATTGCTCTAAAGTAGTTAAATGCATCATATCTTTTAAACAAAAAAATCAGAAAAACCTTTAAATATCTGTAGTAACTAGTTAATTCGTTGTTTAATTGATAATTAGCTTTAATCCGTGCTACATCAATATTATATTTCTAAAATCATCAAATAATTTTCAAAATCATTAAAAGAAGTGGTTTGAATGCTTTAATACTTACAAACTGAAGAATTTTGACAAAATTGTATATTTTTAATAATTAGAAAAAAATAATAAACTAACTTAATTGCCTAACAATAGCTTTTAGGGGAAATTTTAAGCTACTGACTTCAGTTTAAATATTGGGAAAAAATGTTGATTGTAAGTTTTTCATGTTCCGAATGATTTCTGTTTCTATACTTTTATAAAAAATACCGTTCCTTACTGGAATCTATGTTGTTATTATATTTATTTTAGTATTTCTTGAATTGTTATTCTTAAATATTAAAATAAATATATCTCACGCATGAAAATTGTTTTTAGAAGGAGAATAAAAGCAAAAATAAAAATGGGGAAATATTAACGCTACTATTTAGAATAATAATTTAGTTATTAAATATTTTATATAAAACTGTTAATATCACACATTTTTTCACATATATTCAAATTTATTCTACATTAAATATTTTTCCCTTCACCGAACTATATCTACCTTGATATGCAAAAGATCAGAAATAGTAAATTTCGAGAAGGATTGTTCAAACTCAAATTTTTTAGCTTAATATCAGAATTTACACATTGAAATTTTATTTCTAAAACACACGAAAGGATTGATCATACCATAGTGTTTATTTGTAATATTCTATTTCAGGAATGTAAAGTATAACCTTTAGTATTGCTGTTATTTATTGAAGTGCTTGAAAATAAAAAAGTAATATTTAAAATATAGTTCTTAAATCATTAAATGAAAATATTTCTTTTACTGATGAAGGAAATTTAATATTTTCCGGAATTTGTAAGAAGCATAAACTTTTAACCAATGATTATATTTAGGGAATATTAGTTTAAAATATCCTAAAACTTACATAAACATTTATTAAAATAATTTTGAACCTCACAGTTAAGAAATTAAATAATTTATCTTGTTCTCTGCTGTTTTCCTTATACAAAATAACGTTTATTATTACTAAATACAAACACTTTTTATATATTTAAATTTGATCATTAATTTATGGTAACATCATTTTATTATGTTTCTGAAACAGATGTGCATTTTGTAAACATCTGTTGGAACAAGTGGTTACTAAGTGGCGAAAATTCTATACATTTTAGAAAATTAATATTGTTTTAAAACCTTATTTTTTAAATTTGAATATTTGATTCCAATCAAAAATTATTAACCAAATATTACGATATAGAATTAAAATTAATTTCATCGTGTTAAGATTTATGTTTTTGATTATTTTATATCTCTCGATATATTTTCATATTTTTAGTTAGTTCTTATAGATAAATGTAATAAATAAACCTTGAAAGTATAATTATAACATTAATTTGCAAATATTTACATTTAAAACATTTGTGTCTTCAGTAAAAGTATGCATCATGCTAATACCTAAGCTTTGTTTCCATTTTCAGATAAATATAATCTCGTCACAAGGTATATATTCATCAGAAAAGGTAAACGAAGCTCAGGTATTAGCATGATACTGACATAAATATAATTTTTCTATGAAAATAATTTCATTATGAAGAAAAATTTAAAAATATTAATTACAGTTGTGAATGTTAAAATTTTATTTAAAGTTTTATGATTCGTTTTAAAATCAAGTTTGATCGAATTAAATTAATTTTACAAAGTTATTTTTTAACGTTCAACAAAAATTCATGTAACCTATATTATTTTATTTACCTAAAAACATATTTTTTAAAACTAAGATTTTCCATTTTTTGTCGATCATTTATAAAATTATATAAGTATTTAAAATGATAATTCTACGAGCAAGCTATTCAATTTTTATATTAAAATTAGATTTAATGTAAAATTAATTAAAAACCTAGAAATCACAAGGATTAAATATTCTTAAGTAATATGGTTTTGTTAAAAACGATGAACTTGGTTCGAAAATTTTAACTTTTAAAAATCTTGATTTTTGGAACAAAAAAAAAAATCGAATTTCGTTTTCTGTCTAGCTCGTATTCTTTACATTTACTTATTTAAAACCTATTTTTAATTATTACAATTTATAACAAAAACCTGTTTTAGCTTAAGAGAAATCATTCTGGAGGAATATAATGAAATCGGGCATAATTATTGTAAAAAATAATGCTCGATTTATGCCGATTCTGCACTGTAAAAAATTAAAAAGATCTTAATATATAAATTATTGAATCAAAAAGAAAATATGCCATTGCGTAAAACAATATGAAAAAACAAAAACAAACTCTTTTAAATAAAAAAATATTTTAAAATCGTAAGAATGTCCTATTAAAAATTAAAAATAAGTAGACATTCATCATTGGTAAAGTAAACGACTGAGAAAATTTCGCATAATCATGAGATAAGAATGTTAAAACTCTTGTCTAGTATGAATACCTGCATTGATTTGTTTGTCCTTAAACGATCTTTTTTACACGAGGTCTAATTACATCGGGAACAACAATTAAAAGTCTAATTCCCAATAAGAATTTTATTCAATAGAAAACTTAAATACTGAGTGTATCAGTTTTTGAAAAATAAAAAATATTACAAATTTAGATGTTTTGGCTGAGAATATTTATGATTTTATTATAAAAAATATATAAGTATATAATTCAATGCTCCAAAGAAATTAAATCTTAAACTCCATTGAAGCTTTTAACTTGCATAATCTAGTATGGTGAAGATGTTATTAAAATTATGAGTGTACAGACAATTTTTACTAGTTCAACGTCAATTGTTAGCTGTGAACGTTCGTTCAGTAAATTAAAATTAATTCTGACATATACGATCAACCATGGGACAAAATAATTGGAGTGACTTAGCATTTTTAAGCGGCGAATTTGAAAAACTTGAAGTGATCAACACTGATGAAGTAATTAATCAAATTCATCATTAATGGCAAATGAAATGTATGCATAACTAATTAATTTATCCTAACTCACTGTTATTTATAAATACATTTAATCTATATATATTATATATTAACATCATTCACTGCTGTAAAATATACATTTTTGAAAATAATTATATTAATATGTAAAATTAATAATTATTTTAAATTATTTATAAATTAGAGCAAGTCTTATTATTCTCTTGTTACATTTCTGAATCCATTTCTAGAGTTCTGATTATCTTTTATTCGATTTTTGTTGTTTCAAATTAAAAAGCATAACCTAAATCTTCAGAACTATTTACAACTTGAATTATTTTAAAGAAAGTGCTTTTATTATTTGCATTATAATATCTTTATGAGTTTATATTATATTACTATTTATTGTGGGAGAGCACCAAAATAGATATCCTTCAAATTCCCATGAACTGGGTAAAACGCAAACAGCATCTGTGTCTCGATAGATCATTTTATAATTGCTTACTTTATTGACAGGAGATATTCTGGTTCATGGAAAAGTGTTATCTCCCCTAGTTTGTTGATCGATTTTAAATTATTACCAGATGTGGGAAAAGCAGTTTAACTTCCTGTGGTATTTGTACTCAAAATTTCTCAAGGGAGGCTGGTTGCCACTTTGGTTGCCAATTTTTCTTTTTTATGTTTATTCAATATCATGCAAAGAACTCTCGTTGGGAGCACTTTAACCTAAGCAAAATATTTTCTTAATCTTTTGTGTTTAAATAACCTTATGTTTTGAAATCATTATGTTAATCTCAACTAAAGTTAGGTGTAGAAAAATTTCTTAGGAACAGAAGGTACATGGCCATTTAGGCTAGGAACCTAACAAACACTAGATCCACTTCTTCTTGCCACTTTGGATGACCGAGTTCCAGTGCTCCAGGCGCTCACCACCAATTTATTTGCTTTGACTGCCAATGGGGTGTAATTATTAGTCACAGGGAAAGATTTTAATGAGGATATAACAATTATTTCCATTTACCTATCATTTGGTTAATCGTCGAGTATTTTCATCTGGTATGGCCAAGCCGCGTGACATCACACTCATTCATATTCTTTATAAATAAAAATAAATAGGGACTATTTAAAAGGTCAGATATCTTGCATGCATATTCTTGAATAATCCATACATTTAGTAGAGTTTATTTGCGGAAAATATTTCTAGATTATTTTAGTTATAAAGTATACACAAACAGTAAATATTATTTCATAAATTGATATAAGTAAAAATTTCTTTTTTTTTTCCATACACTTGTTCCCACATTTTCTAGATTAGATTAGTAATATAAATACTTATACACACATTTTTAACAATATTTACAGTAATGGTCAGTACTGCTCTGCACATACATTTAGATGCAAGTAGTAATGAATGTGAATTAATTTAAAGAGATTTGCAAGAAAGAGTGATAATGCCTTAATTCTGACTCAGTTTGCTGAGTTTTCAGATCAAAATTTCTCAAGAAAGCATGGGAAAATCTCTTGTCAAAATTAATTCTTTATGCACAAGAATAAACCTACAAATTGCACGGATGTTAGTAATAAGAGTTGAAGACAAATATCCATAATTATTGATAATAGTTTTTTATAAATTGATTTTTAGTTGTTACAACCCTTTAGTTTCTTTTGCATATTTGTAACTACTTATATAATCTTATGAACTTGCAAAACAAACTGTATAAATGAAATAATTAAAAATCAGTTAAATAAATATATACTTATGTGTCGAGATTTATGTGATCTGGGCAAAAAACTTGGAGATTAAATTATAAGCTCAGCAAATGTTACAAAATAAGTGGTTTTATTGCATTAACAAGAGTTAATATCTTATTTTTGAATGGTTTGGAGTTTGAATAATGAGAAATGCTGAATATGCTATTGCAGAAAATTAGTGATTAGTAACTTCAACATACAAATATACACAATAAATATATTTAATTCACAGGTTTAATTCAAAAAAATTTATTCCTTTATTACACATATTTAATTTTGGTAAGTAGGAGAATACATATGTAAATTATAGTATTTAATGATACTTATGTAATATGTTATATACTTTCAGATAAAAGATATAAAGTATAAATATGCTAATTTTTATTCATGTAATTTATGATTATCAGATATAATATGGCAAAAACAATTTTAAATTTAATTGCTGAAAAAATAGGGAAAATCATCAATAAGTACTTAAACTACCATGCAAGCTTCAATTTAAATTATCTAATTTCTCTTTTCATTGCTTTTAAAAGCACATGATGAGTTTTGATGGAATAATTTTATTTATAGAAGATAAGTAATACTATTGGTTATGTTACATTTAACTTTTTCATTTAAAGGTCCAAGTACTAACATTGAAATGTCATAACCACTGGTACCAAATGCATTAATAAAATCATTGTTTCAAAAACATGAGTTAAACCAACAAGAAAAGTATTTATTTAAGTTCTTTACATCATGTACGCTTGGATGTAAGATATGATAGATTGTTGTCTATGTTTTTGTTGTATCATATTTATAGTTACTTATTGTGTTACGTTATTTACAAATATAAAAATCAAAAACTCTTTTATTTTTAGTTATTTTTACTAACAATAAGTGTTTTTGATTTTTATATTTGTAAATGCACGTCTATTAATGCCGATGAAATACTTTTAATATTTGAAGTGCAAAATTGCAAAGACTTATTTTTTGAATCATTTTCCATTATATAATAAGACAATCGCTTCATAAAATTATCAGAAAAATCCTAATATAATTATGAACGAAATACCTTAGAACAAGAAAAACGCTGCTAAATATACTACGTTCACTCACATGTCATAATGATGTTTATTTCTCCACCTTATATTTTACCCAATCACATTTTCCCCGGGCAACAATAGCTCCGCCTACAGCTCATCGTAGCTGAGTTACCATGCTGTGACTGTAATCGCTTAGATTTGGCGAAGAAGGCGATGAAATGTGTCATTTGGCGGAGGCAACACGAGTACCCGTATATCCCCAGTTTTTATTTGAAACCCTAAACAAAAATTGATGGATTGGTGATTTTGAAAAAAAGACAATAAAAACGAAAAGATAAGCACGGTGTGTTGATCGACAAATGAAGGGGAAATAAGGACGCTTAGAAAAACAAACACGAGAAAAAAAATTAGAATCTATTAATTTGTTTCAAAAAAGAAATTGTTGCGTCAATTTTCTCTTTTGGACTCGTTGACAAATCTGAAATCCAAGAGAAAGAAGAGCTCCTGAACAATTCAAAATTTACAAACAATTCACAGCTCATTTATCTTCACTTCGTTTCAGGTAAACTTCAAATTGTAACAAGAATATTTAAAAATATTTAATAATGCTCGCAGAGTAATATTGTAGAAAAGATATTATACAATGTTATTCAATATTTAAAGAATTTCTAGGGAAAATGTATGCATCATTCATTAGCGTTAATAAGTTTTAAAAACGAGTTTCAAATCACAGTCTTCTAAAATAATTCAAGTAAATGCAATTTATGGACTATCTGAATCGAATAAATTTTTTAAATATTATATAATATTACTCAATATCAACATATCAACATTTGGCATTTATCGGCATTCAAAGTATTGGCCAACATTGACAGAACATTGGCCAATATTTCTGTGCTACTTGGGAATAATATAATTTGCAGTCACACTTTTAATTTAATAACAACCAGTATACATAAAATAAAACTTCCATTAGCATATTTTTAATAAATTATAGTAAATTTATTTAATAATAAATTTTTAATTTTGTAATAACACTTTTATTAATAACTATATTTGTTTAATAATATATTTATTATCTAACAGTAACCAGCACAAATATATTTAAACTTAAATTAGTATATTTTTAACGAATAATTTTAATCTTTTATATTTTTTATTGTTTAGTAATTGATTTATTTAATGTTAATAAATTATGTTACTGCTCTCTCTCTAATTTTAATGTATTGAATTATACTAAAATTTCGAAATTTTAATTTGTATCGGAATTTTAAACTCAGATATCTGAATATTATAATTTTTATTAATTTTATCAGGCTTTAAAAATTAAATTGTTAGATTAAATAATGAAATTAAATTTTATTGCTTAATAATTGTAAAATATCTCAAGCAGATAGAAAAAATAAATTTTCACGAAAAATTATTTTAAGAACATATTATAATGCTCTCTTAACGAAGATTACTTTAAAATAAATTTTACTATAGTGCAACAGTATTTTTAATTTACTCCAGTTTTAGCAAATTTTACTGTTTGAAAAAAGTTATTCTAAATAAGTTCTTGTTAAGACAGAAAATTTAATGACCATTCAATAAATGACAAAAAAAATAATGACTAATAGTAAGTGCTCAATACTTCGAATTAAAATAATCAATAAAAATCGAATTAAAATTACGACAAATATATAAGACAAATAATCAATTAAACACACTTTAAAAATAGCCTTAAAATTATTCGCCATTTTCTTTTATTACGTATTACTATTAATTAAAATTCAGAAGGTATAATAATTGCTAAATTATATGAACGAAATTCGTAATGATTTCTTCAACATATGAGAAAATTGAAACCTAAATCAAGATAAAAAATTTACGAAGAAATGCATTTGAAATTTTACAAACGTGTAATCTACATGCTAGTAATATACGTTATTTAATCAAAGACTTTTTATTTTTAAAATAAATAATTACACAAAACTCTCACTTTCACATTTCTTCGTCTGTCTGCAGAAGCTTTATACCTGTAAAATAATTAATTTATCACTACCCGGGCACCATTATGAACCAAGTCAAGGTGGCAAGTAGCATTTACACAAGTCACTCCTACGGAAGCCCCTTTATAGGATGGGCCACATTTATTCATCATCTCAGCAGGAAGGACACGGAAACGGAGAAAGAAAGGAGCATCTAGATGGTCCTATCTTGGTAACCCACATTAGTTCTTTATAATGAAATATAGACTATCCAAGATTGACCCAGTATAGAGCGCCAATAATGGATCTACCATTATATATAGTGACTTTACCTAAAAGCGACAAATCTAAAGAAATATTCAATATAACTCATCTATTTAATTTGGTTATTAAAGTTGAAAATTACAGAGGCCACAAAGGTGCTACGCAATGTTTCAGATGTCAGGGTTTTCACCATGCACAAACTTCCTGTCATCATAATTTCAAATGCGTTAAATGCGCAGGAGAACATCATCACTCCCAATGCACAAAACCTACTACTACTCCTGCAAAATTTCCAAATTGCGGAGATAATCACCCTGCAAGCTACAGAGGATGTAGCAAATTTCCCAAAAATAAAAGTAAAAATTCATTTGAACAAATAAAAAGCAAAAAAGTGCCAAGCACAAATCCTAACTTATCATACGCTAATGCTTTAGTAAATAATAACGAAACAATAAATAAAACAAAAAATATTATAAATGAAGCAAACTCAGTGATAGCGGATCTCCAAACTCTGATTAATTACGTCAAAGGCTCAGGAATTTTCGAACTCACTGCGCAAGTTAAACAACTAAACGAGGCCATTGCCAAGAAACAGGAAACTTTCCAAATCAACGATGAATAATTTGAATCGTAACGTTTCTCCAATTCAAATCGCTACTTGGAATGCAAATGGAATCGCTAATAAAATCTCAGAATTTGCAGAATTTATTGATAAACATAATATCGATATCATTCTTCTTACTGAAACACATCTGACTCCTCAAAATAATTTCAAAATTCCCAACTACAAAATTTACAGAATGGACAGACTCCACCACAAAGGAGGAGGAACTGCAGTAATAATAAAAAACTCATATAACTCCGCCCACTTCAGTTCTACTACAGGAAATGGATTCGAAGAAACTTCTGCCATTTTAATCTTCCAAATAACTTAAATCTCAAATTTACAAGTCTCTATAACAGACCACAAAGTGTACCTACAGCTAATGACATTCTTGCTATTATGGACAATAAATTTCCTACTATCATTAGAGGTGACCTAAACTGCAAAAATGAACTTTGGGGATGCAGATCTACTAACGAAAATGGTAAAATTCTCAGGACTATCATTCAAAATAATAATCTCAAAATTATTGCTCCAATAGAACCCACCCACTACAGCCCTCATCTAACTCACGGAGATATATTAGACATTTTCATAACAAATAGCAACATTCCAATCTATGCTAACACCATCATTGAACTTTCATCGCATCACTTACCAGTTATTGGCTGTATTGGACTGAACAAAAATAATAACATTAATAAACTCATATCCCGCACAAACTGGCAACTTTTCTATAACATCTTACAAGATAAAGCTAATAAAGAACAAGCTCAACTGCAAGATACCTTACATATCAGTGAACCCTGCATCATAAATAAACAACTCTTGGAAAACTACATTACAGATAATATTAACAAATTCAATCAAGATATTATAGAAGCGAAAAATACTTCTACAATTAACATTAAATATGAAGATAACTACCTAAAACTTCCTACAAACATCAGAAACCTCATCAAAGAAAGAAACCGCACTAGAAAGAAATACCGAAAAACTTGGAATCCTTATTATAAAACCTTAATTAATAAATTAAATAAATTAATCAAAAAATTATGTGCTGAACATAGGCAAGAAAACTGGAATAATAAAATCACTAATCTAAGTACTGAAAATAATTCTGTCTGGATTTTTGCGAAACAACTTAAAAATAAAAATCATTTAAACTCTCACATTATTAGGCCAAATGGACCTGTGTACTCTATCAATGAAAAGCTGAATATTTTTGCAAATTCTCTTTACAAACAATTCCAACCAAATTAAAATATTAATACTAGCTTCACCTTTACCATAGAACAAACTGTAACTCATTTTATAAGCAATACTCCCTTATACACCAGTATCTAACCTACGAACCTCTGTGAAATAACTCAAATTATCAAGAAAATCAAAATTAAAAAAGCGCCAGGTGCTGATAACATCACCAATAACATGATTAAAAAACTTCCATTGGACTATATCAAGAAATTAGTCAACATTTACAACATCTGCCTTAAATTTTCAATCTTCCCATCTATTTGGAAAACTGCAACAATAATCCTCTTCCCTAAACCTGGTAAAGACCCCAGAAAACCTGAGAACTATCGACCTATTAGTTTACTTCCTACTTTAGGAAAACTATATGAAAAAATAATTCTTAAAATATTCATCCATATTTTCATCGATGCAATAATACGAAGATATATTATCTTATAATATGAGACAAGTTTCAATCAATAGATTAATATCATATTCTTAATATAATTCTCTACTTGTAAAAAAAGGTGTGTAGGTATTATTTAGAATGTATCTTTTTCTTCATAAAGTATGACAAATTTATTCTGTGTTAACAAATATTATCTGAATTTATTTACTTGTGTGTAAGTGCTTCCATTTCTTTATGTTTATTGTGAATTTATACTAGGTTACTTCTGTTTCTGAAATACATTAGAGTATTTTCCTCACTAAAGTGTAAAATTATAAAAGAAAAATTGCAAAAAGTTTTATTTAAAATCAATTTTGAACTTATGAATTTTTCAAAAATATTTTAGAGTTAATGCGTACAAATTCGAAGATATTGAATCTTTCAGATGTTTCAATTTACTATATTATTTTGAAAATTTTCATTTGCTGAACCAGAATAAAAATATTACTGATATTTTTTGTGTGAATAGTGATAAATTTCTTACATTAATTATTTGAATTGATTGAACTTGTCATCTGAAAACTGTTTGATTGTAAATGTTTGCTTATTAGTGCTTAATTATTTTACTTTGAAACTAGAGGAGTATCTAAAGCACACATAGAAATTTTTTTCTGATAATATATTTTAACTATAGTTTACCTAAATTCTTTCTTTGTATTAGATTTTGTTAGCTGTTATAAGTTTTCATTCACTTTGGTTTTATGAAATATCATAAACAGAATAATTGTAACTTTAAATTTGTAAACATTTTAAAAAGTATCAAATATTTTATAAAATGTTGACACGACAGTTGAATATTAATTTAAGAAATTTGCCTAACAATATAAAACTAGCGGATCCCACATTTTTTAGACCGAATAAAATCGATGGTCTACTTGGGGCAGAATTATTTTTTGATATATTAAAGACCAAAAAATTAAGGCTTAAAGATTCTCGCCTAATTCTCCAAGATAGTATTTTCGGGTTTATTGTTAGCGGATCAAATGCCATTTCTAATACGACCAGTAATTATTATTGCGGACTTATTCAAGATTCAATTAACATAGATAAAACTCTTAGCAAATTTTTTGAACTTGAATCAATTCAAAGTACAACTTCTATATTAAGTCCAGAAGAAATGGAGTGTGAAGAACACTTCATAGAAACGCATTCTAGAGCACCTGATGGCCGATATATCGTGAAAATCCCCCTTAAAACTGACCATGTGTTAGGAGAATCAAAATTACTGGCATCTAAGCAATTAGAATCCTTATGCAAAAGGTTAGAGCGAAATTCTCAAATGAAATCATTATATGAAGATTTCTTGCGAGAATATAAGGATCTAAATCATATGGAGGAGGTATCAGAGGATCGAACCCCAAACACTGTATATTACATGCCTCATCATGGAATCTTGCGGCCTGAAAGCAAATCAACGAAACTGAGGGTTGTTTTTAATGCCTCAGCTCCTACATCTACAGCTACATCTTTCAATCAGCTGCAAAAGTTAGGTAGAATTGCGCAGCAAGATCTTTTTTCCATAATGCTTCGGTTTAGGAAGCATAAGTTTGTTTTTTCGGCAGATATATGCAAAATGTATAGACAAATTTTAGTCCATCCATCGCAAAGAGATTTACAAAGGATTCTTTGGAAGGAAGGTCCGGACATTTCAGTTAAAACATTCAGGCTTAATACTGTGACATATGGAACTGCCTCCGCACCCTACCTTGCCACCCGAGTGCTTAAACAGTTATGCGATGATGAAGAAACTTCGTTTCCAGATGCTTCTAGAGTTGGACGGGATGACTTTTATATAGATGACGTATTAACGGGATCACATGATTTGGAATCAACAAGACAATTAATACTCCAGCTTGCCCAGTTACTTGCACGGGCAGGTATGTCCCTTCACAAATGGAATTCCAACGATGACAGTCTTCTCGAAGGTATCACTAGTAGTGAACAGTATTCCTTCGAAGATTCTGAGAAAATTAATTCGGTTAAGGTTCTAGGTGTATTTCGGAAACCTCAACTTGATTGCCTTTCATACAAGGTTACAATTAAACATAGAGACACTTACACTAAACGCTCTGTATTGTCAGACATTGCGAGGATATTCGATCCTCAAGGACTTATTGGTCCTGTTGTGACAAAGGCAAAATTGTTCATGAAGGAACTCTGGCTCTTAAATGCAGAATGGGATGCTACGCTTCCAGTTGCTATTTTAGAACGGTGGACAGAATTTGTGTCACTTCTCCCAAAACTAGAAACCTTAGTTATTCCAAGACATTGTTGGAATGATGGAAATGTTACGATTCACGGTTTTGCAGACGCTTCTACGGCAGCTTATGGTGCAGTTGTTTATGCGCAGTGCAAGTTATCAGATGGAACTATTTCGGTTCACCTTCTGTGCAGTAAATCCAGAATTGCTCCGGCAAAACAGATCACTGTTCCTAGGATGGAACTTTGTGCAGCATTGCTGTTGGCTGAACTTATGCAGAAGGTTAATAAAGCCTTAGTCATCAAGGACTGTGCCACAATTTTGTGGTCCGATTCCAGTATCGTTTTGGCTTGGACCAAAATATCGGCTCACGAACTGAAAACATTTGTCAGCAATCGAGTATCAGCCATACAAGAACTCACTGCGAACTGTCAGTGGCGACATGTGTCCTCAAGAGAGAACCCAGCAGATCTGATATCCAGAGGTCTAGCTCCAGATGACATCATAAGTAAGGACCTGTGGTGGACTGGAGCAGCATTTATTAAGGAGGCCACTCAATTACAAGAGACTAGCATTCCAGAATCTGTTGTGGACAATAATGAGTACTCGAAGAAACTGAAACAACAACCAGAGAACATTAATTTAACTGTTACAATAGAAAATTCAGCTTTAGGTCATATTCTTAAGATTACCAATAACTATGTTAAACTAATTAGAATTTTAAGTTTCTGTTTCAGATTTCTTCATAATATTAAAACAAGGGAGGACAAGCGTTATGGGCAGATCTCCGGTGGAGAATATCATTTCGCAGAAATAAAATTAATTTCCATAGTTCAATTAGAAGAATTCAGAGAGGAGTATAAGGCTTTATAGGGGAGTAAGCCCCTTCCAGGGAAAAGTTCTTTAAATTCCTTAAATCCTTTCTGTGATATAAACGGTGTCATCAGGGTTGGAGGGCATCTTCAAAATTCCGATATAGGTTACCAGAAAAAACACCAAATTATTCTTCCTGCAAAAAGTAAGCTAACTTATTTAATTATGGAACAATTGCACAAAAAATATTTTCATATTGGACCACAAACTCTCTTGTATTACACAAGACAAAAATTTTGGCCTATAAATGGCAGAAACCTGGCAAGGAAAATTGTACATAATTGCGTAATATGTATAAAAATTAAGCCTATGGTAGTAGAGCAATTAATGGGAAATCCTCCGCAGGAGAGAGTTACGGTAAATCCTCCATTTACAAATACTGGTGTAGATTTTGCAGGACCATTCCTTATTAGGTATAGAAATCAAAGAAAGGGTACACTTCATAAGATTTATGTTGCTATTTTTGTCTGCATGGTCACTAAGGCTATTCACATTGAGATGGTTTGTGACTTAACATCGCAGGCATTTATTGCAGTGTTGAAAAGATTCTTTGCCCGACGTTGCAAATGTAGGACCCTGTTCTCCGACAATGTAAAAAATTTTGTGGGTATCCCAGTCAGAACTTAAACAATTACATGGATTATTAGTAACCCATCCGGATGAGGTGCTAGGTAAGTTCCTAACCTCTGAACAAATTAATTGGTCCTTTATTCCGCCTGGAGCTCCTAATTTTGGAGGACTCTGGGAAGCGGGAGTTAAGTCCTTTAAGTACCATTTATTTAGGGGTGCAAGAAATGCCAATTTCAGTTATGAAGAGTTTCTTACCATAGTTACGGAAATGGAGGGAATCCTAAATTCAAGACCCTTGACTCCGATGTCGTCAGATATCAATGACCTTGAGGCCTTAACGCCAGGTCATTTCTTAATTGGGCGACCTATAACTACAATTGTTGAACCAAATATCGTTGATGTTCCCATTATACGTTTATCAAGGTGGAAACAAGTTGAAAAACTGACTCAGATTATTTGGAAGCGATGGAGCTTGGAATATCTGAGTCATTTTCAAAATCGCAATAAATGGAAATTTTTAAAAATGAATGTCAGCCCAGGTATGTTAGTAGTAGTAAAGGAGCCTAATCTACCCAAATGCAGAGTGGCTTCTTGGGAGAATACTAGAAGTTTATCATGGTCCTGACAATTGTGTCAGAGTGGTCAAAGTTCGTACTGCTCATGGGATCTTAAAAAGACCCATTACAAAATTGTGCATACTTCCTGTAAATACTGATTAGAATTATTGTACTGTCATAACATTGTAGTCTCTGAATATTATTTATCATTATTATTTTCTGTATTGTTTAATTGCATTAATATAATTGTTCTTACCATTTAGTACTTGAACCTGTGTGTGTTAATTATGAATATTAATTGCTGAACCTAAATCCTGAATGTAATGTTTATTATTGTGTTAGAATATTACTTTAAAATTGTGTAAATCATATTTTTGCTATTATTTGACTGTTGTTGAATGTTAACCATTCCACGGGGGCCGGGATGTTGCCGCCTTGAAAAATTGTTCAAAGGGCGATAAAGTGCGCCAATTATGGCAACCTCCTACGCTCTTGTTTCTCTCTGATTCAGAAAGAAAAAGGAAGGGATTGTATTTGTAGCTGTATAGTCCGCGTTCTGATTCAAGCTATCGTGCTTAAATAAATATTGTTATTGTTTGTTATCAACGGAATTATTTAATTAAATCCTACCACCTGCAAATGCAGAAAGGTTTGTTATTTCTTGTGTCTTTTCAGTAACAAGATAACAATTAAAAAGCTCAGGTAATATAACAGTGCACCCAGCATTGCCTGAGTTTCTGGACAAGGCAAAAAAGCTCTAGAAGTTCGCCAGGCAACTACCCACACAACCAAGAACGTCTAATGGACGTCCACGAGAGGTCCACCATATCCAGTGGACGTTATGGATGATAAATAGACATCTATTGGACGTCCATGAAAGGCTATTCAGTGGATGTTTGCTGATGGACCACTATGGATGTCTAATAGACGTCTATTAGACGTCAATTTATGGACATGGATATGTGTGGATTAAAAATAGACGTCTATTGGACATTCGTTGTGGATGTAATCTGGACTTCGATGAAGTATCAACTGTAACCAAGCGGCCATCTTGGTTAGACAAGAAAAGCGCTTATTTCGTATTCCTTTACCATAACTGTGACAAATTTATTTCTTAATTTTTGATAATTAAGCTATATTATTTTCTTAATCTGAATTTAAAAGAAGAAATGGGATTTTGTGTAGCATTCGGATGCACTAATAGAAAGAGCAAGAAATTGGAAGGAATAACATTTCACAGGTAAGAAAAATTTTGTGCTCTGCTTAAGTATTGCTTATTCGCAGTTTGCTTAGCTATCGTTTTATTATTTAATGTATTTATAATTGCAAAAAATTACATTACGTTAAAGATAGTTTAATAGTTGTTAAATTATATTATTTTTAAAGTAATTTCTAGTTTAAAACAATATTGAAATTCATGTTCTATGTATGGAACCATAAAGCAATGATTAACTCTATGCATGCTTTCTAAGGCTTATGTATGGTACATCGATATTTTAGTACATGGAAATAAAAAATATATAATTTATGTATAAATTTTCTTTCTAATTATTATTAAGCTTCTTATATCAGTTAATGTTAACGAATATAATGTGTTTTGATTAAGGACAGTAATTCTACTAATCCTTTTATAACCCAGTTAATTGTTCTTGGTTACCTTAAAAATATTCAAAAAATTTTAAAATTCATTTACAATGCGGAATATTTTTTTTATCATGAACTAATATACAGTACTTTTGCATGTTCATCTACTCTTCCTCAAACCTGAGTTTGCAAAGGGTTATAAAAATAGCTTAAAATATATATTTTAATTGTTATAGTTTTTATAGAATGTTTCTTTTTTAGAAAAAGTTAAGAATAATTTGTTTTTTATGACAATTAAGCATATATTTGTATATATAAGCATCTTTTATATTGTATAATGTGTCTTCCATAAGTGATTTTAATCCAAGTGAAGAATAAGCAAAATGTTTTGTTTTTACATTCTATATGTTATAGTTATTCCATGTATGTAATTTCATTATATGTTAAAGTTAGTTCATATTAAAGTAACATTTTTGTTCAAAAACCATAATTATGTTTATCACTAAAATATTTAGTAATAAATGTGTTGATCAAATTTAATATTCTAGTATTAGTTTTGATAAATTTAGATAAAAGTAAAAGCCTTTATGTCCATCTGTATACATTGTTAAAGAAGTTTAGAACATTAAGTAATATTTAACGGTTGTGTCAAATTGTTCTTTAATTTTCTGAGATAAATCAAATGTTTAAATATCTATTTGTCAAATCAGATTTTTTATGTTTAGTATATAAAATATTCATTTCTCTCTTGCCATCAAAAGTAATGATGTGTCACCTAATTTGCTGTTTTATAATTTAGAACTGATGAAAAATAGTTAAATGTGAGATTTTGATTGATGTATATATTGTATGAAAAGCTTAGTAAATTGTTCATATTTTGATTCTACCTCACTGTTATGAAATATATTAAATAATTTTTAACGTGTTGAAAAGTTGTCTTCAAAAGCTCATTGAATAGTACATCAATGGATACATTGTAATTGAATAAATTAAGGTACCAGGATTTTGCAAAAGAAATAAGAGTTTTATTTAGTATTGTATGTTGTACTTAAAAAAATTATAGTTATACTTAAAATTTTACAATTATTTTAAATACTTTAACTATAATAAAAGAAAATTTGAGAATATTAATAATAATAATTTTGATAACAAGTCTTTATCAAGAAAATATATATAGACAAGACAAGAAAATATAATAAATTTATAATTATACTTTCTTTAGCAAACAAATTTAATCATTCTTGGTGATGAAAACAGTTTTTAGTTTATTATAACCTATATATTTTTAATATCAATATATATAAATATATATCAGAATTATAGGTATAAAAGATTAAAAAAATTTATTTCAGAATTTTTTGTAAGTATAGTTTTTTTTATCAATGTTGAGTAGACATGTAGTGCTTGATATTACAAATATCCAAAATGTAGATATCTAGATTTCTGTCAGATGTCTAGCCCTTACAAAATATGGATATTCAATTTGCAATAGTTTTAAATATCTATGAGATCTCTCTCCAATATCCAAAAGTTAATGTAGATGATTTTATGATATCTAGTGGACATCCAAGTTTTGAATATCAATGGACATTTGAATATCTCAAGGATGTGATGCAGATCTAATAGATATCTGGATATGAATTGAAATTGACCTGGTTATCACATAGATATTTGTGGTTGTGTGGGTAATGTTAATTCTAGTGAAGAATAAGCAAATTGTTATGATTTTATATTCTATATGTTATATTTATTTCATGTATGTTTTCTTATTATCTGTTAAAGTTAGTTTATATTAAAATAATATTTTGTCCCAAAAACACAATTATGTTTGTCTTTAAAATATTTAGTAATAAATGTGTTGGTTAAATTTAATAATATTTCTTTATTCTGGAATTAAGCATTAGAAATATTTCATACAAAATGGCAATTTATCATTTGCATGCTTATATGAATATGATTTTGGTATATAGGATACAAAGCTTAACTTGGGCAGATATCAAGTTAAATCAATTTTGTCTTTCTGTCATTGATAATTTAGCTGAAATAGTTATACACAAGGAACTTAGTTCCATTCTTACTATATTCTGTAACTTTGAATGAAAGATGTCATTTTTTAGTATTCTTATTTCTTTTAATAGTTTTCCGAAAGATGAGCAGCGGAGAGAAATTTGGATCAAAGTTGTACTTCGGCAAAATTGGCTTCGCTCCAAACATAGTAAACTGTGTTTAGCACATTTCCCCGAAGAAATGATAGATCGGATATCTCTTTCTTGTGTCGGATTAAGAGATGATGCTTATCCTATTTGCAGAAGGTAAGATTGTTATAAAAATATTTTCAAAATTCATAACTTTTACTAATGAGAAATAAAAAATATCTTTTAATCATTTTAAAAGGTAGAATATATCTTTACATTTAATTCTAAAGAATTTTCTTGTAAAATCAGAATTTTCATAATTTGTTGATATTTAAAAAAGAATTTTTTTTTGAAACTTTTTGTTTTAAACAATGCATAACATTCAATAATTTTTATTATATTTTAAGAATTTTTAACACTTTGTTTGATATTTTAAATTCTAGGTCTAATAAACAACATGGTTTTAAAAAAGCTCTAAGTCAATCTGATATGCAAAATATTAAATTATTTCTAAAGCAAGCAGATGATTATATTTCCAATTTGAGGGTAAGTGTTGGAGGTCCAAAAATTTTAAATTCCAACAGGAAAATTGGATTTTTAGGATTTAAATTATGCATTCAGAGTGTATTGCATTTAGCAGAATCATTAATTTGTCCTGAAAATCCTCCATTATTTTACTTTCCATTTTACAAGGTCAGCCAAGATCATTTAGAACTTTTCTTTTCATCAATAAGATGTCATGGTGGCAGCAACAACAATCCAACAGCTCGCTAATTCAAAGCAGCTTATAAAAAATTGCTTGTGAATTCAGAATTGAAACCTGCATCTTCTGGTAATTGTATTCCTTTAACTGAAATCGGTATTTTAAGTGTACCTAATCACAATTCACCTATTAATGTTATTAATATGTCAACCTCTCAAAATAATATTGTACATTTGTCATTAACAATCTTAAATAGAAGTCCTGATTTGATGATAGAAGAGCAAGATATATTTTTTAAACTAGATTTGCTTAATGAATTTTCTTGTGATATAATTTATTATATTGCTGGATTTGTAGTAAAAAATTAAACCAACTTATTAAATGTGAAATATGTTTAAATGCATTACAAGCAGTTACTCCCTATAATTTGTACTTGATTTCCTTCAAATCACAGGGTAAATTGATATACCCATGAGATGATGTTTACAAGATTTGTAAAGTGTGTGAATCTGTATTTAGAAGAAATGTAATGTTACACTCATTTTCAAAATTTAAAAATGTCAGAAAAATAAACATTCAATGTGAATTGGATGCTTTATCTGTGTTAAATATTGAAAATATATTTTCTCAATTGAAACTACATCAATTTGATAATGATCCTCTGGATAATCATGTCTTCCAACTAATTACAGCTGTAATTAAGCATTATTTTGTTATCTGTATTAAGCATTATTGTAAAAACACTTTAAACAATTTGAACTCTATAGGACAATTATATACAAAAGCAATTATTTTTAAAGGTCAGTAATATATTAGCTTCCTTGTATAAATAATCAAGAGATTTTTTTGTATTTAATAAAATAATATTTAAACATACTATGATTATTTTTAATTTCACTCCATAAAAGAAATTTAATTAAAAATTATTAACATTTAGTGAAAAGAGTGTGCAATAAAATAACATTTGGAGGTTTATTACATTCAAAACCTTCCTCTACTAACAATCACATTTTTTAAAGGTACTAAATTATATAGATGAGTGACATGTATATGACAACAATAAAATTTCTAACCTTGAAAAATAACAAAAATTATTAAAACTTAAATTATTTTTATGTTATTAAATTATTTTTATAACTTATTTCCTAGCTTGTGAAAAATGTCAGAAAAATAAACATTCAATGTGAATTGGATGTTTTATCTGCTTTAAATATTAAAAAAATATTTTTTTCCTCAATTGAAACTTCATAAATTTCATCATGATCCTCTGGATAATCATGACATCTAACTAATTAAAGCTGTAATTAAGTATTATTTTGTTGTCAGTGTTAAGCATTATTTTAAAAATACTTTAAATAATGTGAACTCTATAATTGTATACAAAAGCAATTCTTTTTAAAGGTCAATAATATGTTACCCTCCTTTTATAAATAATCTAGAAATGTTTTGTATTCAATAAAATAATATTGAAGCATATTGTGTTTATTTTTAATTTCACTCTATAAAAGAAATTTATTTAAATTATTACCATTTTGTGAAAAGGTGTGTAAAAGAATTACATTTAGTGATTTATTACATTTAAAACCTTCCTCTACTAATAGTAATTTTTTTCGTTAAATGCACTAAATTATATAGGTGAGTGACATGTATGACAAAAATAAAATTTCTAATCTTGAAAGAAATTTATGTAATTAAATAATTTTTATAACTTTCTTCTCAGCTTATAAAATATTACATTTTATTTCACACAAAAAATATATTCTAGACAAATTGTTTTCTTTATGAAAAAATATGTATTTTAATTGATTTGAAGTTATTCTTTGCTATACTTATCAAAATATTGGTGCATGTGCAAATTGTACTATTACTGAGCATGCGTAGTTTATGAATCACTCAAGGCGTTCATCCCTACTAGCATTTCATGCTCCAACCAAGATGGCTTCAATTAGACCTAATGCATTTGATAGGATATGCCACTACTCCTAGCTCTATGAATGTTATCGTAACTTGTAAAATTAAGCAAGGAAAAATATTCTAAAAATATTATTTGTAAAAATTGTTTAAAATTGGATTTAATTTGCAACAAATATTTATCTGATGTAAATTAATTTTTATGTAATCATTTGAGGTGAAGTAATTTACTATACTAATTTTCAATTATAGTAATTATAAGGTACATGTTCATTTCATATTATAATTCGTGTTTATGCAAGTATCGGAAAATGTTTCTATTTTTTTAAAATTCTGCTTCTTTACATTTTGGGTAAGTTACTAGCTATTAAATCATTTGATAGTCTAAAAATTTGTCAACTAGCTTTTGGTAAGATTTCATGTTTGTTTTAGTGTAAACTAAATTTTCTGCTTTACTAATTTATATTAGTAGACAAATGCACAAATTAATGGATTCAGGAACTGATATAAATTCATGAGAAAGTGTTTAGTTTAATTAAATCAGGATTCGGTATTTGAAGACTACAATCAACAAGTGGACCCACAAGAAATTTTCAATTAATCCCTTATTGTATTTATGATATGGAAAAAAAACAAACAGATTTTGGAATAGTCATAGATTGCTAACAAATCCATTCTGGTACGATAATCTACATGTTTGGGGCATTTGGTACCGGTAGTAGTAACTCCTGTGATTGAGCCACCTTTTAAAAGTAACATAGTGATTTTCATTTACTTTGCGTCCACAATTTATTGAAAAAAAATAATAATAATTCCATACAAGAAGAAAATAGCTCATAATTATAATTTTAATTTGTACAAATTAGAAATTGTAAAAGAACTTTTAAAAATAAAAATAGATTCTTCAAAATTATAAAAAAATAATTGTGAAATTTTTTAACAAAATACTTAAATATAGAACTGAAAAAATATGAATATTAAATAAGTTCATTATAATTAAGTTTAATTGAAATACATGTTCTACACAAAATGATACAACACTTTAAACTCCTGAATTTTTATTTTTTCATTATGTGATTTTGAACTCTATTAATAAAGAATACATTCGCTTATCAGCACAACTTTTACAATGTCATAATAATTATTTTCAAATCTCTAAATGTTTTTTTCTTCTAGATGCTGTAAGAAAAAATGGAGCTTTGTGCAATGTTACTGATGCAATACTTATATCCTGTGTGAAAAATTGGTTACGGCATGCAAAAACTAGATATTTGAATGAATTGAAAAAAATTGTAGAATAATAAAATGTTTTATTTATATGATGTTTTGAATTCATTTTAAAATACATGTTCTATTAGTATAATGCTGCATTTACTTATTACTGTAAAAGTTTTTCAAACATTAATTTCTCACTGTAAATGGTCTATTTTTTATTTTGCTTGTTTCGCAAAAGTCCTTACTGCGTTTTCGCATTTTCTCTTCATATTATATCAAAATATTCTGTTGAGCATTTTTTGTGATGTTAAACATCACAAAACAGAAATATATCATTTATTTTTAAAAAATCAAATGGGATATCCCATCTGCCAAACTTTTTTAATCATAATGTGTAATTAGAATGTAATATTTTTATAAATAATAAATTAAAAGTGACTGAATAGATTTGGTAAATATAAGGCTACCTTTAATCTCTTAAAACTCTGTTTTGAAACTTAATACTCAAAGAAAAATCCAAATTTATTCAATATACATGTGCATTTTCTTGCTTTAAGTTCATTTTTTATCTTTCTGGTTTGATAACGCTCAATTGAATCGATGTCAAATTTCTAAAGCAAAATGTTTTAAATAAAGTGATACTAAGAATTAAAATTGATATTTTACATTAGATATATATTTATTCTATAGCTGTGTAATTGAACCAAATTTATTGCATTTGATGTTTTCTACAATATAGATTTTTTTATTGTAAATCAATATTTTCATGCTCAAATACCTTTAATTAAAAGCAAATAATTAATATTTGTGATTTGCATGTAATACTTAAAGCATTTTATGTTGGAATTACAACTTTTTTAAGGTAAGTCGAAATTTAAAATTAATCTGAAAAATTTCCTGTGTTGTAAGAAATAAAATATCTTTTATATGAATACTTAGTAAAATTTATTTTTCTGAAATTAAGTTAATTTTAATATTTTATAAAGTAAAAGTAAGCAAATTAAAAATTATTTATTTAATATTTACGCAATTCAGTTGAATATAAAAATTTAAAAGTGACAACAAAATATTTCACAACATAAGAAACGGCCATTCATAAAAAATAATAGTATATGATTGGAGGATCATGCGCATTCTGCCGTGTCAGATTAATGACGTCACTACCAATGCTATGTGACGTCATATCCAAAACACATCCACCAGTGGTTATCTGTGGACATCCATTAGACGTCTACTGGATGTCTTCTGGACGGTCAGTGGATGGTGCACTGGATCATTTATGGACGTCCAGTGGATGTCTACTGGATCACGGTGGATCATCCAAATAACATCCAGTGGACGTCCAATGGACGTACTTGTGTTGTGTGGGTAGAGGCTCCGCTAAGACACCGTTACCGCGGTGCCAAATAGCCCTAGGCACGGGTCGCATAACACCAGGGTTTACGGGAGCTGGTTCGCGACCTCTGATTCTATATTCAAGGCTATCCTTTCATTCCTACAGGACGTTCGGCGATCCACCACCTGCCGATGCGCCTGGTAGCTGCTCAGGACACAGGTTCACGTTCACTTACACTGAATTCACAGAATATTCCATGTGGAGAAACCTGAAACAGCAGCTATATGCGATTCCTTCACGAATGTTTTAGAAAGTTGAAGGACGCATTACGGGTGTTTGTGCCGAAGTTTCAAGCTCTATGGTGTAATGTGTGCAACGTGACATTTACACAAGGATACTAAGGTCATTGTTGTTGACTGTGAGAAGTTCGAATGCCTGAACCAAAAGAATATTTTTATAAGTAGTTTTTTTCTCAGTTCCTTTTCCTGCTCACAATAAAAGAAACAATGAAAAAAAAACATGAGTTTTAACTGTTCTATTCTTTGCATTAATGTCCACAAGGTTTCTTTCCATTGTAAGCTACTGTTTCTAAGTTGAAAATTCTGAAAATTTCAGTTCCTGAACTTTTTAGTTACATAATCAAGTTTTTTTATTTTTATTTTGCACTTATTATTTAATTTGCTCTCTTGCCTTTTCATGGTTACCTTCTGTTGGCGCATGATCGTTTAGAGAGTTTTATTTAAAAAATCTGTATTAAAAATCAATTTTACATATCTTATAAGATATTGCAACAAAGAAAATATTTATATATGATAAAAAAATATTTACAAGTAGTATTATGAAATGGGAAGAAAAAAATAATTACTTCCAGGGAGCAAATTGATTCTTATTCGATTGCCAAATGTTTTTTGTAAATATTTTAATAGACATCGTCTTCACATAAGTATAGATAATGGGTTTTTTTGACAAAAGAACTTTCACAACATGTACAATCCTCCGCTGATGTGGTGTGAATGTTTAAAGAAATATTAATTTATTCCTTTAAAGTTGTATCTCTCAAGATGTTGACATAAATGTTTTTACATGAGACTTTGTTTAGAATTCATGGCAAAATTCTTAGAAAATGAAAATTCATTAATATTATTTCAGTTAATATTCAAGTCAAAGAGAACTGCTACTTTAATTAAAAGAAAGTATCAATCCATCATTGCTGGCGATCTGTTTAAACAAGGAAATTTTAACTATTGAAATTTTGATAGAGAAGATATTTATTAAATTTCTTTGAAAAATGAAAAAATTCTAAATGTATATTTCTTTTTTTTTACCAGATTATAGTTAGAGTAGCTAAAAGTCTTGTATAATCTTCCAAATAGCTATTGTCATTTTTTATAGTTGAAGTTGGATAATTTTAATTTTCATTTATTTTGTACGTCTTAAATGCATTTCTAAAAGAAATTGTCGGCGTGTATGCTAACAATCAAATTGAGTAAAATCTTTTGCATGTGATTATTTTATTCAAAAGAAACTAGACCTCAAAAGTTTTGTTTGTTTTTCTTAAAACATAATAAATTATTTAAATTCAACCACAGTGTTTTTTATGCTACAAGAAAAGTAAGTAAATTCATCCAATTCTAGAGAAAACAAGCTTAAGGATATGCATTTGAATTCAGTTCATTGTTATAATTATATTGTATTCCACATATATATATTAAGCATTGCCCTTGAACACGAAACAAAAATCAAGGTTAGAAACCACTTGATAAGAAAAGCTGCTAATGAGAATCATCTATTAAAATCTGAAGTAACTTATGTAAAAATCTTGCCATGAAAATTTCAGCCATTAATATTCTCAAAACTAACAATCATCCTGTTATATACTATGAAAAAAAGGGCATTATAGAAACAAGAAGATGTGGATAAAATTAAGAATTTGTAAATCATATTTCACACTTCAGGTATAATTAAAATAGGACATAGTTGTTAATAAACTCCTCTTGACATGATATTCATACTGACCAAAGATAATTTTGCTAAGCTTGCATAAATATTTGTAATAAATTCTTTTCATAAAAGGACTCTAAGCATGAATTATTAAATTAATAGTGTTAAATAATTAAAATGCCAGTAAAACTTTTAAAATTGTTTCAAATGAAAGTAGAGTCAATTCAAGTTCACAAGTAGAAAGATAGAACACTAGAAAACAAAAATTTAAACATAAGTTTATGTAATGGAACATAATTTTTTTAGGTCATTTAAAGTGCAGAAATAAGTATATTAAAGTATATAAGTAATAAAAATACATGCAAAATATTAAAATTCAACTTTTAGGCAGCTTAGAGAAGAAACTCAAAATAAGAATTGCTACCTGAAAACAAATGTAAATTTTACTTAATTGACTGATAAATAATGGGGAAGTCCTTTATAATATTTTAGTGTAAAATATTCCTATTATTTTTATGGTATAAATGTTAAGGAATATCAGAAATAAAATGAAAAACTAAGTAATTTAAAAGTTACAACAATATGTAAATGTAATATCTATGCAGAGAGAATATAGCATATTAAATCACACACAGTCCATTTTAAGTGAAGCTCATTCATTACATTTATTAAACTCTTCTTTAAATCTGTTTATTTTAATACTTTATGAAAAAACAGCTGTGAAAGATATAAGGGTTTATTGGAATAAAAAATTTGCAATATTACTTATACCCTCCATTAATCTTATGGTGTTTTGAATTTAATCCACGTCTTTTATCATTGTTATGTTAATAGTTTATAGTAGCGAATTGTCATTTGTTTCTAAAATCCAATCTATTTTTGTATCTAATATTTATGGTTTAAATATTCAAATTTTTTATTAAATAAACATATTAAGTTTGAAATAAACCTCATTACTCATTACATTTTAAAATTCTCCTTTAATTAGTATAAAAGTATTTTTTAGCTGAATTTTCAATCAGTAGTCCATTTTTTATTTCATAATGTAAAAATTGAACACATGTTTTGCATTTAAAATATTTTCTGTCCTTGCAGTAACATGATATTTTATTTGCTTTTATATTCAAATAACATTTAAGACAAATGTTTTAAAATTATTAATCATTTTTCGAGTGTGAGATCCTTTAAGTATTTGAATGGAATTCATTTTCTTACCTTCAATATGAATTTCTTCAACTGCTTGACAATATAACATTCTTCTTTTGTTGTAAATAATGTTGCTTCAAGAAAACTATTGTAACTACCAAATTGTGTTGGTGTACATTTACTCTCCTTTTATCATTGGTATGTTAATAATTAGTGCTAGCGTCAGTTATTTTATTGCTAAAATCAATTCTATTTTTGTGTCTACAATTTTTTAATCAAAAATATTAATTTACTTTTTTTCATAAATATGTTTTATTTCACTTAAACCTCAATAATTTTATTGAAATGACATTTAATAATGAAAAATTATTTTTTAGCAAAATTTTCCGCAAGATTTTTGTATAATTTAATGTTTTCATGCGTAATACTAGAGTACGGGTATTCAAAATGAAATGTTATTTGTCTGCTGTGTGTGTAACATTTTATTTGCTTTTAATGTAAAATAACCTTTAAAAGAAAATGCAAATTTTATTCATTTCATATTTATATAATATTTCAGTTATTATTTAAAGTGAATTTTTAATTAAGTAAAATAAAAAAAAATTTCCTACTATTTCCGAATTTGGAAAGTATTTTTGATGGACCTGAAATTAAAGAACCTTTTCTCAGAAGTACATTTTTATTTTTATGCATATTGAAACAAGTTTTAAAATTGATACAACTATTTTTCAGTTTTATTTAAAGTATGATCTTTCTCTGAGTGTTTGTTTTATTTCAAATAATCTTACATTTAACAGTTTGAAATATGCGTGAAATTATTTCTTCCCAGTAAAATTTTTGAGCTTTTAATGTTCTGCAAATGTTTTATTCATTATTCAAACATTTATCAATATGCTTTTTTGCTCCACATGCTTAATGAGTTAATGTTTTTACATATTTTACTTACAATGAACATTATTATTTTAGTAAAATTCCTCTTTCAATTGTGTAAATATATTATTTAGAAAAGATTTATCCCGCTTATCGATACAAGAGTAATTTTTTTACTTTGCTTTGAGAACCATTTTCCCTTTTAAAATATTTCTTGTCCTTTACTGTACCAATAATATATATTTGCTTTTATTTTTATGTAACATTTCAGAGAAATTTATCGAAAATGTTTGCGGTATTTCCTATCTTTGATCAGTATAATATTAGATTTCAATTCAATTTCCTAAGTTCTGTACAAACTAAACACTGTATAATCGATTTGGTGATCCTTTCTTAATGTTTGAAATATATGATTTTCAATTGTATGATGTTTTTGATGCTCTGCTTGTATGAAATTGGTGTTGATAAAGTTTAAATTTATTAATAATGTGTTAATTAAATTTTAACTTTCTAGATCTTAAATGCACTTGACGTCCGTCAACATTTTCAGAATTGCATTAAAATATGTTTTTTCCTTTAACTTCATGGAAATTTTTTCTCTTCTATTATATTTAATTAATGAAAATTATTTAATTTGCGGTGATAATTGCTTGTATTATAAAATGTACTTCTGTTTCTTCATTGTTTCTTAGTCTAAAAGTTTCTCCTTTTTAATATTTTATTCCATTTTTCATAAATTATTTGTAAGACTATTCTAAAATATTATAAAGTTTATTTACATTTAAATTCTACTACAATGTTGCAAGATTTTTAAGAGGTATATTTAAAGTCTTTTCATAACAGAAAATTAGTGAAATAAAAGAAATTTTTCATAAGATTTGGGCATTTAGAATTGTTTTTTTTTTTTTTTTTTTTTGAAGAATCTGTAACTAAAGAAGTTTTTCTGGGAAGTATTATTTTATTATATGCAAAAAGAAACAAGTTTTAAAATTGATACTACCATTTTCAGTTTAATTTAGTGCATATTCTTAGCTATATGTTTGTTTTATTTTACATAATCTTGCATTTAGCTGCTTGAAGGTATGCATGTAAAATATTTCTTCCCATTACAAGTTTTGAGTTTTTATTGTATTGCAAATCACCTTTTCCATGTGCAATCTTTTATAAATAGTTTGCACTGCATTGTTTATGATTTATTGTTGATAGAATTTTGTGATCATAAATTAAACATGTTTCTATGAAGAAAATAGAACATTTTTCAACTGTAAGTGTGGCAATTTTTTTTGTTTATCTTTATAGTGGTATTTGTCTATGAATATGTTCCAATTATTAGATATTTTATAAATGTTTTAAATATAATTGAAAAAGAATCTGTTTTTTACCTAAGTCTTTGTAAACAGTAATATCTTTTCCAGTATTATTTATTTTTCATTTGGGCAAGTATTCATAGAGAGTTATTGTAATTTTATTTTATTTACAAAATATTTTGTTGCAATAAAAATGAATAATATTTTCTGGTTTATTTCTTCTACTACTTGAACCTTTGGAGTTCCTGTTTTATTGTAAGTTTTGTTTACTTCAAAAAATCTTTATTTAAAAATTGCACTTGATTATTTTTGTATATATTTGGAAGAAACATGTTTGGCATGCAGTTCCTTCTTTTTAAATTCTTCTTTTAAGTATAGTTATTTTTCCTTTTAAATCTTTTTAATTTTTTGTATTTATTAAAAATATTTGCAATAATATTTATCCCTCCTGTCTCATTATAAAGATTTCAATTTATTCCACATATTTTGTCGCTGGTATGTCAATAAATAGAAACTTATGGTTACCGATCATTGCTATATATGTTATTTTTTGTTTGATGTAAATTCTTCAAAAACTATAAATTCCTTGCAGGAATTAACATATTTTAGTTACAATGAATATTATTATTTTGGTAAAATACCCCTTTAAATTGTGTAAATATATTATTTAGAAAAGATTTATCCCGCTTATCGATACATGAGTAAATTTTAACATTGCTTTGAGAACCATTTTCCCTTTTAAAATATTTCTTGTCCTTTACTGTAGCATTAAGATATATTTGCTTTTATTTTCATGTAACATTTCAGAGAAATTTATCGAAAATGTTTGCTGTATTTCCTATCTTTGATCAGTATAATATTAGATTTCAATTCAGTTTCCTAAGTTCTGTACAAACTAAACACTGTATAATTGATTTGATGATCCTTTCTTAATGTTTGAAATATATTATTTTCAATTGTATGATGTTTCTGATGCTCTGCTTGTATGAAATTGGTGTTGTTAAAGTTTGAATCTATTAATAATGTGTTAATTAAATTTTAACTTACAAGATCTTAAATGCACTTGACGTCTGTCAACATTTTCAGAATTGCATTAAATAATGTTTTTTCCTCTAACTTCATGGAAATTTTATCTTTTCATTGTATTTAATTAATGAAAATTATTTAATTTGAGGTGATAATTGCTTGTATTATAAAATGTACTTCTGTTTCTTCATTGTTTCTTACTCTAAAAGTTTCTCCTTTTTAATATTTTATTCCATTTTTCCTTTTACTAAATAATTTGTAAGACTATTCTAAAATATTATAGAGTTTATTTACATTTAAATTCTACTACAATGTTGCAAGATTTTTAAGAGGAATATTTAAAGTCTTTTCTTAACAGAAAATTAGTAAAATAAAAGAAAATTTTCATAAGATTAGGGCATTTAGGATTGTTTTTTTGAAGAATCTGTAACTCAAGGAGCTTTTCTCGGAAGTATTATTTTATTATATGCAAAAAGAAACAAGTTTTAAAATTGATACTACCATTTTCAGTTTAATTTAGTGCATATTCTTAGCTATATGTTTGTTTTATTTTACATAATCTTGCATTTAGCTGCTTGAAGGTATGCATGTAAAATATTTCTTCCCATTACAAGTTTTGAGTTTTTATTGTACTGCGAATCACCTTTCCCAAGTCCAATCTATTATAAATAGTTTGCTCTGCATTATTTAAGATTTATTGTTGATAGAATTTTGTGATCATAAATTAAACATGTTTCTATGAAGAAAATAGAACATTTTTCAACTGTAAGTGTGGCAATTTTTTTTTGTTTATCTTTATAGTGGTATTTGTCTATGAATATGTTCCAATAAATAGAAATTTTATAATTGCTTTAAAAATAATTGAAAAAGAATCTGTTTTTTACCTAAGTCTTTGTAAACAGTAATATCTTTTCCAATATTAAATATTTTTCATTTTGGCAAGCATTCATAGAGATTAATTGTAATTTTATTATATTTACAGAATATTTTGTTGCAATAAAAATGAATAATGATTTCTGGTTTATTTCTTCAACTACTTGAACCTTTGGAGTTCCTGTTTCATTGTAAGTTTTGTTTACTTCAAAAAATCTTTATTTAAAAATTGGACTTGATTATTTTTGTATTTATTTGGAAGAAACATGTTTGACTCCTTTTAAAATTTTTCTTTTCAGTAAAGTTATTTTTCCTTTTAAATCTTTTTAATTTTTTGTAATTATTAAAAATATTTGCAATAAAATTTATCCCTCCTGTCTCATTATAATGATTTCAATTTATTCCACGTATTTTGTCGTTGGTATGTCAATAAATAGAAACATATGGTTACCGATCATTGCTATATATATTATTTTTTGTTTGATCTAAATTCTTCAAAAACTATAAAGTCCTTGCAGGAATTAACGTATTTTACTTACAATGAACATTATTATTTTAGTAAAATTTCCCTTTAAATTGTGTAAATATATTATTTAGAAAAGATTTATCCCAATTATCGATACATGAGTAAATTTTTTACATTGCTTTGAGAACATTTTCCCTTTTAAAATATTTCTTGTCCCTTACTGTAGCATTAAGATATATTTGCTTTTATTTTCATGTAACATTTCAGAGAAATTTATCGAAAATGTTTGCTGTATTTCCTATCTTTGATCAGTATAATATTAGATTTCAATTCAGTTTCCTAAGTTCTGTACAAACTAAACACTGTATAATTGATTTGATGATCCTTTCTTAATGTTTGAAATATATTATTTTCAATTGTATGATGTTTCTGATGCTCTGCTTGTATGAAATTGGTGTTGTTAAAGTTTGAATTTATTAATAATGTGTTCATTAAATTTTAACTTACAAGATCTTAAATGCACTTGACGTCTGTCAACATTTTCAGAATTGCATTAAAATATGTTTTTTCCGTTAACTTCATGGAAATTTTTTCTTTTCTATTATATTTAATTAATGAAAATTATTTAATTTGTGGTGATAGTTGCTTGTATTATAAAATGTACTTCTGTTTCTTCATTGTTTCTTACTCTAAAAGTTTCTCCTTTTTAATATTTTATTCCATTTTTCCTTTTACTAAATAATTTGTAAGACTATTCTGAAATATTATAGAGTTTATTTACATTTAAATTCTACTACAATGTTGCAAGATTTTTAAGAGGAATATTTAAAGTCTTTTCTTAACAGAAAATTAGTAAAATAAAAGAAAATTTTCATAAGATTAGGGCATTTAGGATTGTTTTTTTTTTTTTTTTTTTTTTTTTTTTTTGAAGAATCTGTAACTCAAGGAGCTTTTCTTGGAAGTATTATTTTATTTTATGCAAAGAGAAACAAGTTTTAAAATTGATACTACTATTTTCAGTTTAATTTAGTGCATAATCTTAGCTAAATGTTTGTTTTATTTTACTTAATCTCGCATTTAGCTGCTTGAAGGTATGCATGAAAAATATTTCTTCCCATAAAAAGTTTTGAGTTTTTATTGTATTGCAAATCACCTTTTCCATGTGCAATCTTTTATAAATAGTTTGCACTGCATTGTTTATGATTTATTGTTGATAGAATTTTGTGATCATAAATTAAACATGTTTCTATGAAGAAAATAGAACATTTTTCAACTGTAAGTGTGGCAATTTTTTTTTGTTTATCTTTATAGTGGTATTTGTCTATGAATATGTTCCAATAAATAGAAATTTTATAATTGCTTTAAAAATAATTGAAAAAGAATCTGTTTTTTACCTAAGTCTTTGTAAACAGTAATATCTTTTCCAATATTAAATATTTTTCATTATGGCAAATACTCATAACGACTTATTGTAATTTTATTATATTTACAGTATATTTTTTTTGCAATAAGAATGAATAATAATTTCTGGTTTATTTCTTCAACTACTTGAACTTTTGAATTCCTGTTTTATTAAAAGTTTTGTTTACTTCAAAAAATCTTTAATTAAAATTTTTATTAAAAGACTTGAATATTTTTGTAATAAACATGTTCGAAATGCAGTTCCTTCTTTTTAAATTCTTCTTTTAAGTAAAATAATTTTTCCTTCAAAATCTGTTCAATATTTTGTATTTATTTAAAATATTTGCAATAATATTTATCCCTCCTGTCTCATTGTAAAGATTTCAATTTGTTCCACATATTTTGTCGTTGGTTTGTCAATAAATAGAATCTTATGGTTACCGATCATTGCTGTTATTTTTTGTTAGATGTAAATTCTTCAAAATCTATAAATGCCTTGCAGTAATTAACATGCTTTACTTAAAATGAAAAGTATTTTTTTGTAAAATTTCCCTTTAAATTTTATAAATATAGTATTTAGAAAAGATTTATCCTTTTCGATATCCGAGTAATTTTTTTACATTACTTTGAGAACCATTTTCCCTTCTAAAATATTTTTTGTTCTCTACTGCAGCATTACTATATATATGCTTTTTTTTATATAACATTTAAGAGAAATGCATCGAAAATCTTTGCTTTATTTCCTATCTTTGATCAGGGTAATATTAGACATCAATTCATTTTCCTACCTTCAGTGCGAAGTAATCTCTGTAAAAAAGAATTAATGATTATTTCTTAATGTTTTAAAAATATGTACTTCAATTATATAATGTTTTTTATATAGTGCTTGTATAAATTGTTGCTGTTAAAGTTTGAATTTATTAATAATGTGTTAATTAAATTTTAACTAACAAGTACTTGACTGCGCTTGACGCCAGTCAAAATTTTTAGAATTGTATGAAATATATTTTTTCCTTTAACTTCATTAAAGTTTTTTGTTTTTTATTATATTTAATTAATGAAAATTATATAATTTGAGGTGATACGTGCTTGTATTATAAAATGTACATCTGTTTCTTAGTCTAAAAGTTGCTCCTTTTTAATGTTTTATTCCATTTTTCCTTTTATTAAATAAATTATAAGACTTTTCAAAAATATTATAGAGTTTATTTACATTAAAATGTTGATACAATGTTGCAAGATTTTTAAGAGGAATATTTAAAGTCTTTTATTAAAACAAAATAAGTAAAATGAAAGAAAATTTTCATATAATTTTTTCATTCAGGATTGTTTTTTTGAAGTTATTTTGCATTTAAATTCTACTACAATGTTGCAAGATTTTTAAGAGGAATATTTAAAGTCTTTTATTCACAGAAAATTAGTAAAATAAAAAAAAATTTTCTTAAGATTTGGGCATTTACGATTGTTTTTTTGAAGAATCTGTAACTCAAGGAGCTTTTCTCGGAAGTATTATTTTATTATATGCAAAAAGAAACAAGTTTTAAAATTGATACTACCATTTTCAGTTTAATTTAGTGCATATTCTTAGCTATATGTTTGTTTTATTTTACATAATCTTGCATTTAGCTGCTTGAAGGTATGCATGTAAAATATTTCTTCCCATTACAAGTTTTGAGTTTTTATTGTATTGCAAATCACCTTTTCCATGTGCAATCTTTTATAAATAGTTTACTCTGCATTACTTATGATTTTTGTGTATATATATTATTTAGAAAAGATTTATCCCGCTTATCGATACATGAGTAATTTTTTTACTTTGCTTTGAGAACCATTTTCTCTTGAAATATTTCTTGTCCTTTACTGTAGCATTAATATTAATTTGCTTTTATTTTTATGTAACATTTAAGAGAAATTTATCGAAAATGTTTGCGGTATTTCCTATCTTTGATCAGTATAATATTAGATTTCAATTCAGTTTCCTAAGTTCTGTACAAACTAAACACTGTATAAATGATTTGATGATCCTTTCTTAATGTTTGAAATATATTATTTTCAATTGTATGATGTTTCTGATGCTCTGCTTGTATGAAATTGGTGTTGTTAAAGTTTGAATCTATTAATAATGTGTTAATTAAATTTTAATTTACAAGATCTTAAATGCACTTGACGTCTGTCAACATTTTCAGAATTGCATTAAAATATGTTTTTTCCGTTAACTTCATGGAAATTTTTTCTTTTCTATTATATTTAATTAATGAAAATTATTTAATTTGTGGTGATAGTTGCTTGTATTATAAAATGTACTTCTGTTTCTTCATTGTTTCTTAGTCTAAAAGTTTCTCCTTTTTAAAATTTTATTCCATATATAATAGTTAATAATAGTTTCTATAATAGTTTCTTTTTATAGTGATATTTGTCTATGAATGTGTTCCAATTAATAGGAATTTTTTTTAATTTTTTAAAATTAATAAATTGAAAAAGAATCTATTATTTACCTAAGTGTTTTTAAAGAGTAATATTTTTTCCAATATTAAATGTGTTTCATTTTGGCAAGTTTTCATAAAGACTTATTGTAATTTTATTATATTTACAGTATATTTTGTTGCAATAAGAATGGATAGTAATTTCTGGTTTATTTGTTCAACTACTTGAACCTTCTAATTCCAGTTTTATTGTAAGTTTTGATTACTTCAAAAAATCTTTATTTAAAAATTGGACTTGATTATTTTTATAATGAACATGTTCGAAATGCAGTTCCTTCTTTTTAAATTCTTTTTTTAAGTAAAGTTATTTTTCTTTTTAAATCTGTTCAATTTTTTGTATTTATTTTAAATATTTGCAATAATATTGATCCCTCCATTCTCATTATAATGATTTCAATTTATTCACATATTTTGTCGTTGGAATGTCAATAAATAGAAACTTATGGTTACCGATCATTGCTATATATATTTATTTTTGTTTGATTTAAATTCTTCAAAAACTATAAAGTCCTTGCAGGAATTAACATATTTTACTTACAATGAACATTATTATTTTAGTAAAATACCCCTTTAAATTGTGTAAATATATTATTTAGAAAAGATTTATCCCACTTATGGATACATGAGTAATTTTTTTACATTGCTTTGAGAACTATTTTTTCCTTTTAAAATTATCTTGTCCTTTACTTTAGCATTAAGATATATTTGCTTTTATTTTTTATGTAACATGTCAGAGAAATTTATCGAAAATGTTTGCTGTATTTCCTATCTTTAAACAGTATAATATTAGATTTCAATTCAGGTTCCTAAGTTCTGTACAAACTAAACACTGTATAATTGATTTGATGATCCGTTCTTAATGTTTGAAATATATTATTTTCAATTGTGTGATGTTTTTGAGGCTCTGCTTGTATGAAATTGGTGTTGTCAAAGTTTGAATTTATTAATAATGTGTTAATTAAATTTTAACTTAGAAGATCTTAAATGCACTTGACGTCTGTCAACATATTCAGAATTGCATTAAATAATGTTTTTCCCTCTAACTTCATGGAAATTTTTTCTTTTCGTTATATTTAATTAATGAAAATTATTTAATTTGAGGTGATAATTGCTTGTATTATAAAATGTACTTCTGTTTCTTCATTGTTTCTTACTCTAAAAGTTTCTCCTTTTTAATATTTTATTCCATTTTTCCTTTTACTAAATAATTTGTAAGACTATTCTGAAATATTATAGAGTTTATTTACATTTAAATTCTACTACAATGTTGCAAGATTTTTAAGAGGAATATTTAAAGTCTTTTCTTAACAGAAAATTAGTAAAATAAAAGAAAATTTTCATAAGATTAGGGCATTTAGGATTGTTTTTTTGAAGAATCTGTAACTCAAGGAGCTTTTCTCGGAAGTATTATTTTATTATATGCAAAAAGAAACAAGTTTTAAAATTGATACTACCATTTTCAGTTTAATTTAGTGTGTATTCTTAGCTAAATATTTGTTTTATTTTACATAATCTTGCATTTAGCTGCTTGAAGGTATGCATGTAAAATATTTCTTCCCATTACAAGTTTTGAGTTTTTATTGTATTGCAAATCACCTTTTCCATGTGCAATCTTTTATAAATAGTTTGCACTGCATTGTTTATGATTTATTGTTGATAGAATTTTGTGATCATAAATTAAACATGTTTCTATGAAGAAAATAGAAAATTTTTCAACTGTGAGTGTGGCAATTTTTTTTTTTTGTTTACCTTTATAGTGGTATTTGTCTATGAATATGTTCCTATTAATAGAAATTTTATAAATGTTTTAAAAGTAATTGAAAAAGAATCTGTTGTTTACCTTAGTCTTTGTAAACAGTAATATCTTTTTCAATATTAAATATTTTTTATTTTGGCAAGTATTCATAGAGACTTATTGTAATTTTATTATATTTACAGAATATTTTGTTGCAATAAAAATGAATAATGATTTCTGGTTTATTTCTTCAACTACTTGAACCTTTGGAGTTTCATTTTCATTGTAAGTTTTGTTTACTTCAAAAAATCTTTATTTAAAAATTGGACTTGATTATTTTTGTATATATTTGGAAGAAACATGTTTGGCATGCAGTTCCTTCTTTTTAAATTCTTCTTTTAAGTAAAATTATTTTTCCTTTTAAATCTTTTTAATTTTTTGTATTTATTAAAAATATTTGCAATAATATTTATCCCTCCTGTCTCATTATAAAGATTTCAATTTATTCCACATATTTTGTCGCTGGTATGTCAATAAATAGAAACTTATCGTTACCGATCATTACTATCTATGTTATTTTTTGTTTGATGTAAATCATTCAAAAACTATAAATTCCTTGCAGGAATTAACATATTTTACTGAAAATGAACGCTATTATTTTTGTAAAATTCCCCTTTAAATATTATAAATATATTATTTAGAAAAGATTTATCCTGCTTATGGATACATGAGTAATTTTTTACATTGCGTTGAGAACCATTTTCCCTTCTAAAATATTTTTTGCTCTTTACTGCAGCATTATTATATATTTGCTTTTATTTTTATATAAAATTTATTAAACTTTTTCAAAAAGTTTTCTCTTACATATTGATACTTATTTTATTTCTTTACATAATTTTGTAAAGATGTTTCCTGAAAAAAAAATTTCTCTCCTTCACAGTATTTTGATAATCTATCTCTTTGATTTTATCTTGAAGTGACAACTTAGAGAAATACTTTAAAAATGTTTTTTATATTTACCATGTTTCTTCAGTGTAATATTAGATTGCAATTCATTTTGTTACTTTCAATATAAAGTAATGTCTGCAAAATTGTTTTAAAATGATTTTTTTTTATGTTTTTTACCATATTGTGTTGGTATATATTTACTCCGCATCTTTTCTCGTTAGTATGTATTATAATTAATTGTAGTCTCAGGTAATTTGTTGCTAATATGTACTCTATTTTTGTGTGTAATATATATGCTTTAACTTTCTTAATTTAATGTATTACAGTATGTAATATTTTAGTGCATGTTTATTATTTGAATTTTTATCTGTGCTTGCAATGACCTGATATTTTATTTGCTTTTATATAAAATAATATTTAAGAGAAAATGCAAATTTTAATCATGTCTTGATAATAACTATTTTTAGTAATTTTTTGAAAAATATTTAATTGCTTCATTCATTTTAATTGATTCTAATTTTTCTTAAATGCTAAATAAAACTTATAAATTTAATTAAAAAATTAACGAACATGAAGTACAATGAAAGCAGTTTTTTTATCATCCCATTTAAACTGTTTCTATTTTGAAAATTATTGATAGAGGCTCAAATATTTTTTTCACTCATACAAAAATATGTTGCTAGCAGTTTCAATTATCACCTCTGATTTCTTTTTTGAACTTCTTGACAGTTTGAAATTCCTCTTTTGTTGCAAGGAATTATTTATCTTCAGTTTGATTGTAGTAAACATGATGTATATGATATTATGAAAATTATTTGTAAACTTCAACCAATAATTTATTAAAAGATTAAGAAAGTTAATGATGATCTTATAAAAAAATTTAATAATACAAAAGAGAACAGAAAGTTAGAATTATTTAAAAACTGGTTTTGTGTCATGTGTATGAAATATTCTATAATTTATTGTTTTTAATAAATTTATTTTTCCATATATTTGTTGTGTGAAATATTTTCATTTTTACGTTATTAAAGCTATTTCAAAGTATGTCAAGTTGATACATTAAGTATTAAATGATGAATAGATTTCAAATAATAGAAACTTACATATACACATTACTATAAAAATATTTTTCAATGAAGTAAAATTAGGGAATAAAAATTCTTGGACTTGTTAATATATTAATAACGAAGAAAATATTAACGAACTTGTAGAATTCTAAACAAATGTGAAAATTCTTATTAAAATGTTAAACTCCTGAGAAAACATATTAGAATGTGAAAAATGTCAATAATTGTTTTATATAAACTCTTGTGAATTTGTTAAAATTGATTATTTTATTGGTGAAAATTGTAAATATAATCATAAACTTAATATCTTTAATATAATCTTTTTATGTAAAAAATAACATTGTAGTAGTAGCATTGGTGTAGTATAAATTCATTTTTTAATGCAAACAATCATTTAATATCTCTTGTACATTAAATTCAACTTTCATTCATAAAAAAATCTTTCTCTTACATTGTATATTAATTAAAATAAAGGTAAAATCCTTTTCAGAGCAGAGATTTCTCGAATCAAAGGGAATGGAAAATCTTCTCTTAGGGAATTTTTTATCGGGTTACAGAGTGTGATTCACCCTTTCACTGTAATATGGGTTAAATTTAGGGTAGCCTATCAAGGATATAACTCCACTCTAGCTTTATTTGCCGATTCTTTTTCCCAAAGCGGGGAAATGCCTATGTAAAAACAACTTAGGAGCTAACCAAACACGCATGTAAGACGGTTTCTGCTTGGCTAGCATCTAATTTAAACCAAGTTTTGTAACGAGCGGGAAAGTGAAGGTGGATAAGAGAATAAATTTTACACCCATGAAAATGCAACATTTTTGGAAATAGTAGATAAATATGCTGCCATTATTAGTTGTAAGAGAATAAATTTTTAATGGACGACAGTAAAACAAAAGCCTGGGAGAAAATATGTCAAAAATTTAATGTGGTAACCAGGGTGTTTAAAAGAGCTTCCCAGCAACTTAAAAATAAATTTAACAGAACAGTCCCAGCAACATAAAGCCGCAGATAGAGTAGAAATATTTAAGACTGGCAGTGGGACAGCCAAACTCATCTCCTCAGATATCGATCAAAGAGTGCAAGAAATTAGTTTCATCCAGAAACATGGAATGTGCCTATGACTCAAATATCAGGAAATTACATTGACAAATAGGTAAGAAAAATATTAAAAAATATAATTAATGTAGTGTTATTATATTATATAAAAGTATCTAACAGAATGGAATACTTGAATTAATAATTAAAATTAGCTGTGTTGTAAACTATAAAAAATTTACGCAAGAAAAATTAGGCAAAAATATTAACATTATTAAATCCAGTAGTAATATGTATTGATATTTACAATTCAATGTAATATTAGAATAAGCATTCTGATTTTTTTCTAAGAAATAAGAATCACCATTTTAATTTTGTTATAGGAAATAAACATTTTAAAAATAAAATTATATGTGTCAAAAAGTAATATTAAATATTAGATGTGTTAAAATTATTTAAGGCTTAAATATAATAATTTAAGATTTGACTCACTCTTTGTAAAATATATAACATTTTTATTTATATAGTGTGCTGAAAAAGAATGATATAAATTACTGTATATAGTATTATTTAACAGCCACATAAAAAGTTTTAATCTTAGAAAAAGGAAAATGAAATTGTAAGTAATATTGTTAGGAATTTTTTATGTACGTATAGAATAGTAATTTATAAAAAATTACATTTTAGTTTCCATAGACATAAGACGTGAATATAAATAATTACTATATTTTAATTTGTGTGAGAAAAATTATGTTCGAATAATACAGCATCATAATTAATTTAGAATGCAAAATGTGTACAAATCACGAGGTAGGATATACATGCTTTTAATTTATATATATACATTATTTTTTTTGCATGTTATTTAGTTTTTTAGATTGTGCCACAGATAGTTGGAATTCCACCTATAGAAACAGCATCTGTAGAAGTGGAAAATGAACTTTAAAACTTAGACCTAATGCTACAGAAGCTGCAGCGAAATAAATTTCAAAAGAAGCAAAACAGAGGGAAAGTATTTTAGATGCGGATCATGAATTAAATAGGAAGAATAAAAGAGATGCCCACAGCTCTCTTAGAACAATTAGACAGGAAAAAAAGAAGTAGTAAGGAAGAAATTCATGAATTAACTTTACAAAACATTGAAAAATATGAAAAAAGGAAAGAAATGGAACACGAGTTGCAGCTTTGAAATAAATGCAAATGCAGCAGATATATTGTATTATGAGCATCTTACCAAACAACAGCAGAAATAATTTGTTTAATATTATAGAAATCTTTGTTCATTTCTCATCAAGCATTTTACTAACCATTAACATATTAAAAATATCACGAATAAAATTTTATTTTTTTTATTTACTGTCATTTCTTTGCTTAAAGTGAATTTCAAAAAAAAAATTGTCTCTTTTTCAAAAAATTTCAAAAAAAATAAATAAATAAAGCATTTTCAATGGTTATATAAAAATGTTAAAATCAAAAATGATTGTTTTTCATAAGAAATGAGCAGTGTTCAAAAAAAATTTTAGAAAAATACCTTTTATAAAATTGAATGAATTGTTAAATTAATGAAACAAAAAATGAAGTAAATTTATTCAAGAAATGTGAAACTGAAAATGTATGAAATTTTTTTATACCATCTTTGACATTTGCTTTTGAGAGGGACAAATGTAGTTTGGTACAGTTACATTTATGTGCATTTAAAAAGATTTTGGATAAGTATGGCATAAAAAAAACATGATTTCAATCTGAAAAGCAATGGATTTTTAAATTTAATGAAATTTTCACATCATATAATTTTGCAAAATAGAACAAATATAAATAGAACTTATTTGATAAAAAAAAAATAGAAATCATAAAACTTTATAAAAACTTTAAAAATCATAGAACTGTATATGAGAAATTTGCATTTATAAAATAAACTTGGTTGAACGGCAATGAATGAAAAAACTTTATTGTGCATACAAATTAAAAATATAAATTTACAATGGCATTTTTTTTTTGAAATTCCAGCACATTCATTATTAACGTAGTTACTCCCATATTCTATATCATGTAGAATTTCTACATTATAGTTGTCATTCATTTTTAATGCAATGTTGTGGAGTATGGCAGTGGCTACAATGATGGTTTGTGCATTTTACAAACTGCATCGCAAAGGTAGAGAATGCATTGAAACCTTCACTTCCGAACTCCGTACTGGTGTTCAAATACAATTCTCCCCAAGATGTGAACTGCAGTATACTCATAAATGAGAAAATAAATATTTACACCAAAGCTTTTTTTGTGTTATATTGACACATAAATAAATTAAATAACTTGATAATTAGCAAATAATGAGTACCCAAAACAGAAAGTTAATTTTTTTAATTTTGAAGGAAAGTGCCGAATACAACAACTACAAAGAATCATGAATCGCATAATAGTGTAAGAAATTACCAGTTTAATATGAACTTTGGTTATTAAATTATCTGGCCCATAAAAAATCTATTAAATGATTCATTTTTCTGTAATCACTAAAGCCTGACAACATAATATTACTTAAAATATTCTGACTACTCTTTCATAAGCACACATATTTTTTTATGAATAATCTTTTTAATTTTTTTCCATCTTTATAACTGATTTTAGTGAAACATACAGAATCAAAATGTTCAGAAGAAAATCACTTTCATAGTGATTTGTATGTACTGTTTTTTTATTTTAATGCACTATAAATCAAATAAAATTGTCAATATTTAATTATTTATTAAACTCAATGCAAACTATCATCACATAACACTTTACATTTTATAATTTCTTTTTTATATTATTTGAATTAGTTAAAACATTGAAAGGAATACAGAAATTTTACATGTCATAGTAACTGTGAGGCATGAAATTGTCACATAAAAAGATAAAGAAAACAAATTGGGAGTGTGGTGACTCATCACGACTTCTCTAAGAAATTGCGGTGACACGTCACATCTTTTCTGAAAAACTCTTGACCTTTTACACAACACTTGAATTCGCGAAGTAAAACTGAAAATTGCGAAGTGAAATTAAAAGCTTGTCTATCAAATTTCTGTGCCAATGGTAATAACTTCATGAAATGTACCCAACCAAACCAACCACTGTAGGCGCGGTTTATACATTCAGTGAGATCTGAACCAAACTTTGCTATCTAAATCTCATGCAAGAAGACGCACTGTTTTAGTCCTAAATTTTTTTGTGTCTGTGTAACGTGTGTTGTCTGCAATAAATATTTATTTTTAAATAGCCTTCTTAAAATATGTTAAACCACAACTGACTTACACCATAATGGTGACCCGGAGTCAATGCAGCAATAAATAAAATTCAGGGAATACATCTTAAGGTAGCGAATTTCAGCGAGCGCTGACTCACATCTGTTCCGGAATATTTACTTAATAAGAGGCGAAAAGAGCTGATATTCCCCACAGACCTACTCCCCTCGCTCGTCAACCTACTTTCAGCGTAAGAGAACCCATTTTAACTTACTACTCGGTTTAATGTAGGTATCTACTGGTAGATTTTTTTTTTTGAGCATCATACTTCCCGTTCATCTTTTGCTGATAAAAAAAATGACGGAAACTGCAGGGGTGTTTGTGCTCCGGGGAAACCCCGGAATTCTGGGGATCTTGAACTTCGATACCCGGAAATTCTGGGGATCGTCGTTCAAAAGGAAGTAGGAATAATGAATTATTCATTTTGATCTGGGTAATTTTGTTTGCTTTGAAAGTAGAAAACGCAATAATTAGGTCATTCAATACTTCATAATTGTTATTTTTCATTCCCCCCCCCCTTCTCGAAACTCCTAAATGTCGGTAGTAAGTCCGTAAAAGTTTCCGGGGATTTTTTGGGGCCCCACAAACACCCCTGAAACTGTTCAGGGAGTGACAGCGATAAGAATCCCTGTCTACAATCATGCAGATTCAGCTCTATGGTTCACGATGTGTGAATCAATATTTGTGAAAAGGGAATTACAAAACCCATCACAAAGAACAGGACGAAATACAGTTACTGCATTTCCCGCCTGAGACTGGTGAGAGATGTTCTCATGAATGCAGACAAGGAGGATCCCCACATGCAGTTTAAAAAGGAGTTCATAAAGCGCAGTGGAGAATCTTCCCACCAGTAGATACGTAAACTTCTACAAGGCGAACAAATCGGAGATAGAAAGCCAACAGAGCTTCTCCGTGTGCTGAAACGTCGAGCAGAAACACACACCAAGTCCCTGAGCAGCTGATGCTGAAACTTTTCCTACCGCACTTGCCAGCTTCTGTGTAAACTGTTCTCAAAGCTATAACGCCACTGACACTAGAAAAAACAGCGGAAATTTCAGACCATATTATCGAATATACACCAATATCAGTCAGTGATTCTTTATTAATTCAAACAAAAGAAATTTACTGTCTGAAATTGAAAAATTAAATTCTCGAATTGACAATATTTGTCGAGGTAGAAGTCAATAGAGCAATAGAACCTCCTAAAATAGTCATCGCAGTAAATTTAAAAATTATGATTATTGTTGGTACCATTTTAAATTTGGCAACAAAGCAAAAATATGCGTTCAGCCTTGCAAATTTGAGACAAAAAACGAGAGCAGGCAAGGGTAGAGGCGACTGTCACATTCCCCACATCTTCCCGTCCCTTTTTGTATATGATAAGTGTACAAACACTCCGTTTTTAATTAACACTGGTTCGTATATTAGTATTTGCCTACCAACACGATTACAAAGACGCAATTCTGTACAAATGACCTTTTCTGCAGCCAATGGTTCTGCACAATTCAGGTTTACTCGACTGAAACTTTAAACTTGGATTTTTGGCTGAGAAGAATTTTTAAATGGTCATTTTTAGAAGGAAATGTTTCTACTCCAATTATCGGGGCAGATTTTTTCTAAATGTTCAATCTTTACCCGATTTAAATACAATGAAACTCATTAATTCCATAACAAATTAAATTACTCTTCGTAAATTAAGTACAAGTAACATTATCAATTAAAACATATCAGGTGACACTATATATCACAATCTTTTAATGGAATTTCCCGACATTATTAAACCTCCTAGAGACCTGACAGAGAAATAAAACACACCGTCTTACATTACTTTCAGACAACCAGTTCTGTTTGTGCGAAAGTTCAACGTTAGATAGATTGCGTGTTGCTCGAGAGGAATTTCAAAGCGTGATTGATCACGGTCAAGTGCTTCCTTCAAAGAGTAACATGTATCACCTTTACATTCGGTCCCTAAAAATATTCTACTGAATGGCGCCCTTGCGGAGATTTTAAAAGCCTCAATGCTCAAACAATTAAGCCAGTCATACACCGGACCACACAAGGTACTTCAGCGCGATCATCAGAAACAATAACCATCCAACTGAGAGGTTGTTCAACCACAGTTTCCTTAGATCGAGTAAAACCAGCATACTTTTTAAAGGAATCAGAACAAGATGTCGGTGATTCAAATGTGAATAAAATAGCTAGCAAGAATATCAAGCAACCTATCACGACTAAAAGTGGTTGAAGAGTGCATTTTCCTGGTAGACTTGCATATTCTTAAATATATTAATTAATATAATCGTATATTATCTTATAGCACATACGCAGTGTGAATTATAATATATCATATTAAATACTGTATTATACATTTAAATTTGAATACACTATTCATCATGCATAATTATTAAATACTATATTTTTTGAATTGTGATCAATGATATATTAAGTATTGTATTTCATATTTAATAATTTTTCACAATATATTATTCATCAATCACAATTTTGATATAAATACATTTTATGGTATATTGATCAATGGTATATTGTATCAAGAATTGTATTTTGTATATTTAATATAGTTTTCACAATATTATTCTCATCATATGTAATCTTCAAATTTATTATAATTATGGCATTGGGAAAATTTACTTCTGATGATGTCTCTACATTTAATAGCATATATATATACAGGGTGATTATAAAAAAACTTTCCCAACATCTGCACTTCTAGCGTCCATTCTATTTAACCGATCAAGATGATATTTCAAATATAGTTCTTTTGAGATATGCGCTCGAGATTCTGTGAATGGCAACACAGTGGCCCTCGCGGTTACAGTTATAGTGACAGAAACTCGAAATTTTCGAATGGCAACGTCTACTTTTTACCATCGCAAAATGTTCAGCACATGCGAAAACCCTAAATAGCGTTGAAACGTTACCGATATGTCTAAAAACGGACGTGTTTTGCAAACACAAAAAAGAGTTCTGAAAACCGGCCAATAAAACATGATCTGAGCGCACGCAATAAATTTGCACGTGACAGAGTCAAGAAACCAATCACAGAATGCCGGTCGCCAGATATTCAGCGTAGGAAACCTATAAAATACCAAGCGGGTATGCGAAGTCGTCACTCGGGAAATCGCACATGCCGACGATATGAGTCTTCCTAGGAAAGTTCGCGGTGAATTGATCAAACTCTATTACCAAAATGGGATAAACGCTGCGGAAGCCTTGCGTGTGTATCGCCGCAATCATCGACAACGACGCGGCCCATGTACTGTGCAAGCTCTGCGTGATTTAGTGCGGAAATTCGAAGATACAGGCTGCACCTGTGACAAACAGCGCTCCGGACGGCCAACTGTTTCTGAGGACGTTGTCATGGAAGTGCACCATACAGTGACTGCAGGACACACAGAAACCGCAAGAGGCATAGCGCGCGTGTTGGATATTCCGAACTCAACGGTCCGCAAGCTCTTGCGCTCGGTACTTCACATGTTTCCCTATCGGTTCCAGCGCGTCCAGATGTTGGAGCCGGGTGACCCAAAACAACGTCTGGACTTCGCAAATGCATTTTTGTTACGATATGATGCGGATAACGACTGGCCACTTCGCATACTATGGACGGACGAGGCGCATTTCACCTTAAATGGCAACATTAACACAAAGAATTGTGTGCACTGGGGAGAGACGAATCCTCATGCTGTGGCGCCAGTACCATTATTTGACGCCAAAGTGACTGCGTGGTGCGGCATTACAGCTACATTTGTTCTGGGCCCGTTCTTCTTTGAGGAAACGACCCCGACTGGCCCTGCAACATGTTCTATAACGGGCCCTCGGTATGCAGCCATGCTGAAAAATTATGTCTTACCGGAGTTGCGTGGGCTGAATGCACTCAATGACATTGTTTGGATGCAAGATGGCGCACCTCCACATACAGCGAGGTCAGTTAAAAGGCTCCTGAATCAGCATTTTGGTGATCGCATCATCTCACGCTATTATCCTTTTCCGTGGCCTGCGCGATCCCCAGATCTGACGCCTATGGATTTCTGGTTTTGGGGCTATCTCAAATTCAGAGTTTATCTGTGCAATCCTCAAACATTGTCGGACTTAAAGGATTCTATACGGCGTGAGATTGGAAACATCCCTCGTGCCATGTTGCGTGCAGCGACATTGTCCACCGTCTCCAGCATGCAATGCGTAATTGCCTGTGATGGCACTCATGTGGAAAATGTTTGAAATTAATAAAGATTTTTTTTTCTCTATGTGTTCTCATCATTGAGCAATACCTTGTCTCTGTCGTATGCATTATTCCTCCGTGCGCCTTGAAGAGCTGTTTGTAGGTGTATAACACGTCGGTTTTCGGACATATCGATACCGTTTCAACGCTATTTAGGGTTTTCGCATGTGCTGAACATTTTGCGATGGTAAAAAGTAGGCGTTGCCATTCGAAAATTTCGAGTTTCTGTCACTATATCTGTAACCGCGAGGGCCACTGTGTTGCCATTCACAGAATCTCGAGCGCATATTTCAAAAGAACTATATTTGAAGTATCATCTTGATCGGTTAAATAGAATGGACGCTAGAAGTGCAGATGTTGGCAAAGTTTTTTTATAATCACCCTGTATATATATATATATATATATATATATATATATATATATATATATATATATATATATATATATATATATATAATCTACATTTTGATTTTCTTAATTTACTCTCCTTGCTCTTCTTGATACATATTCTGTGTCGTTCCGTTCCGTCACTGGGGGAATACTCTGTGGTGACTCATCACATGTTTTCTGAGAAACTCTTGACCTTATACAAAACACTTGAATTTGCGAAGTAAAACTGAAAATTGTGCGAAGTGAAACTAAAAACTTGTCCATCAAATTTCTGTACTAATGGTATTAACTTCATGAAATGTACCCAACCAATCAGTACACTTTGTAGGCGCGGTTTATACATTCTCAGTGAGATCTGAACCGAACACAGAACACTTGCTCTCTAAATCTTAGACTAAGAGGACGCGCTGTTTCAGTCCTCCTTAATTTCTTTGTTTCTTTTTAACTTGTGTTGTCTGCAATAAATGTTATTTATTTTCAAAATTGCCTTCTGAAAAAAGTTAAACAACAACTGACTTACATCATAGGAGCAAAAATTAACCTTGCCTATCCCAGTCTGGATGAAGAAAGAGTGTTATCAAGTATGTTTGCAAAGGATATACAATTCTAGGAATTCCCTGCCTGCAGAAAATAATTGAAATAAAATTCTCACATTCATTTTTGACCGGTCCTCTACCATCACAGCAAAATCAGAATTGAATATAAAACACAAGATTGAAATTCTGGTGCTATATCCACTTCGAAATACAAAACGAATAGACAGGATTGAAATTCCAGCACTATATCCACCCTGAAATGAAAAATATGAATATAAAAAACAATATTTATATTCCGCGCTACATCTGAAGTGCAATAAAATATAAATATGAAAAAAGAGGATTTAAATTACCGCGCTTTACGTCCGATAAAAAAATTCAAAAGGAAAATGGCAAGCATTCTAACGCTGTATTTGGTGATACATTTGGAGACTAATCGTTTTTGCTGATGTTTTCGCGAATAAATTTGGCGTAGAAACAAAATCACCGAATTTTACTAGATTTGGCGACTTGTCTCGCTTTGCGAGCTGAGACCTTAATACTCAGCTTAGCCCATTACGAATTTCGTGCATATAATTTAAGAATTATTATATCATCTGAATATTAATTAATAATAATACGTAACAAAAGAAAATGGCGAATAATTTTTAGGCTGTTTTGAAAGTTAGTGAGGGTGAAGTCTAAATTGTGTGTTTAGTTGATTATTTATCTTATATATTTGTATGATATATTTGATTTTTAAGTATTAATAAACTAGTATTACTTTTTAATTTTTTTGTTATTGATCATTAAATTTTCTGTCTAAACAAGAATTTACTTAGAATAACTTTTTTAAGTAGTAAAATTGGCTAAAATGTAGTAAATTAGAAACATTGTTGTACTGCTAGTAAAAATTATTTTAAAGTAGTCTTCGTTAAGAGAACATTATAATATGTTAATTATAATAATTTTTCGTGAAAATATATTTTTTCATTCCTGATTGGTATTTTATAATTATTAAGCGAAAAAATTTTTATTTCATTGTTTAATCTAACTAAATATTTTTAAACCATAATTAATAAAAAGTATAATTAGATATCTTAGTTAAAAATTCTGTTCCAAATTTTAGTATAAATAATTCTATAAATTAAAATTATAGCAGTAGCAGAAATTAATAACATGAAAAATATAAATTAGTAAAGAATAAAAAATTAAAACATTAATAATATTTGTTATAAATGTACTAATTTAAGTTTAAATATATATATGCTGGTTACTGTTAGATAAATATATTAAACAAATAGTTATTAATAAAAATGTTATTAAAAAATTAAAAGTTAATTATTAAATAAATTTACTATTATTTATTAAAAATATGCTAGTGGAAGTTTAATTTTATGTATGCTGATTATTATTAAATAATAGATGTGGCTGCAAATTCTATTTTTATTATTTTTACATTTTTTATTTATCATTAAAATTTATGCTTATTCTTTTGTTGTGTTATTCCCTTTTGTTTTTCTCGCTCTTTCTTTGACCGTGCCCCCTTTCAGAGTAACCCTTGTAGGTTGCAACCACAGACCAATATTTAAGACGTACATCTTGGCGAAAATAACGGCACGCCAAAATTTAAATTGCCGCTAGGCGGCGTGACTGATGCACGATACCACTATCGAGTGAGAAATGCATTGATGTCTATGGGAATAAAAATCTTTAAAAATTATTAAATAAAACTGAAAATAATGTGAAATAGTTGAATTTACATGATAAATATATTGAATATTAATCTGTCATTGATTAGAGTAAAACAAATGATAATGGAAATACAAAATCTGACATTTTATTGTTAGGTGTTATGCAGAATAGAACCAGTTTTACTTTCGTTTTTGTGGATAGAGTAACATTTATTTCAAAAAATTCATTGTATCTATTTATATTATCAATATTTGAATAGTTATATTTAATTATTGATGTTTTTCCTTCATTATTTATATTTATTTTCGCTGATTTTAACCATTTAATAGATAGTTTATAAAGCTGCAAGAGAATTTGATAGATACATTATTTTAATGCATTTTAACATTAATTGTAATTTTATAAATTGAATTTCAAATAATTTTAGAATAATTAATTAAAATTCAATATATTTTAATAGGAAATCAAATTCTATTCATTTATTTTTAAATATAAATATAGTTATTATATTAAAATTAATATCTTATTTGAATCAAATTTAAGTTTTACATTTCAATTTAATTATTCTAGTGATTTTTATAGAAAATAATTTTAATATTAATTTTTTTGTTTTTCTAATTTTATAAATTCTTTTATTCCTCGTTAAAGCTTTTAATATATTTTGCTATGATGTTGCACATTTTACTGTAATTCATTTTTTTACACAATTAAAAATTAAATATTTCTCAAATTCATTATAACCAATAACTATGTTATGCAATTAAATAATTATTTAAATGTAACATTTTTTAAAATTATAGGTAGGAACTACTTAAATTTAGTTACAAATCATCAACTACAATAGGCTTTCTTATTTTTCATTATTTTTCCTGAATAATATAATAAAAATCTATAAATTTACATTTCTTTAAAAAGAAAGCAATAACAAAAAGTGCAAATTAAACTAAATCTTTTTGCTTCATTTAATATGAATTACAAACCAAATATCCTACTTCACAGAGTCACTTTTTTAAAAATAATAGTAACTCATGAAAAATAGAGTATTTAGTTAAATGGGATAAGGGTTCAATGCATCCAACAATGTCAGTCAAGTATGAATATTTGTGTCATGAAAATTTCACTAACTTTGTATGGTGTATCTAACTTTTGCTTGACTATGAGTTGGGTTTTTTCTAAAAGAAAATAATAACTTTATTAAATATCAAAAAATACATAGTAATACATAAAACTGAGAAAAAGCATATAAAAGGAATAATTTGAAAATTTAGTGAATTTAATTTAAAGTAAAATTAACAAGATCAATTTCAATGCAAATACAAAAAGAATACAGGTATATGTTAAGTTTGTTACACAAGATCAAATTAAAAATGTTATAAATATGGTAGGAATAAAAATTATAATAAACATTTCCCTAAATAAATCATGCAAATATTTGAAATTGTTTTAAATTTTTAGCACTTATAAACACAAAAATATAAATACTTCAAATTACAATAGTTATCAAATTATAAAATAAAATATTCAATATTTTTTTGTGCATATGTTTTATCTAACATCCCTGTAAAGTTGTAAAAATTTATTTATTATTATGAATACATGGAAAATAATTACATATTTATTGATAAACATATTTAATTATTTCCAAATACAAATATTATAAATGTTAATTTTACAAGCTGTATAAGTGAAAAACTTGTCTAAATGAAAAGAGCAATTTGCAATTTATAGAAAGCAAAATGTTTTAGTAATTTATTTTTTATAACTTTTAATGAAATGGTAATAAATTGTTTAGTACTTGAAAATTACAATGAAGTGGAAAAAAAAACTGCATTCATATTCAGAAGATTTTAAAAAATACTAAGGAAAAATTTTTTTGATAAATTAAAAAATAATACAAAACATTAAAAAATGTCTTAAAATTTGATAATACAAAACATTAAAAAATGTCTTTAAACATTTCAAAAAATTTATACAACACAAATAACTTACAGTTCCATCTGATAACTTTTGTGTATAATAGCTATTTAAGTCTTTTTATTTAAAGTGCAAAGAACACACTACATCTGAAGAAGTCAATTGCTTATTAGCCCGAGGAATTGCCCTTCTCCATTTTTCAAGCAAGTTTGGATCCTAAATCAATAATACATTATAATATGCAGAATAAATTAACAACAAAGTTATAATTATATGTTTACTTATGAGTATATCAGCTTTATTAATACCAAGTTATATTTATATTTTCCTGTTTTATTTAAATCAGTGAATCAGTCACTTAAGTGATTTACTTGATTTTAGCTTTTGTATTGATACTAAATTATATTTACATACAATTATATTCAATAAATACAATTTAATTCAATAAATAAAGAAGGCAATTTAAAATAAACAAGGCAATAGAGAAATATGGGGGAGGGGGTAAAGTTAGATTGATATATAAATATATGATGAATTACTTACAAGGATTTTTAAATTTTTTCACAATACACAATATCTAGAAATAAAAAAGAAAAACACAATCAACAACCTGAAATGGTTGCATTTTAATTAACCAGCAATTATTTGATTACAAAAAAGAACAAAACTAGATAATTTATTATATTTTGATAACAAAATTCAATCGCTGATTGCATCCCAGATCGCAAAAAATAATACAAATGCATACATTTTATTCATTTTACAACATAAACTAACTTATCAAGATAAAAATTATTCATTGAAAATAAAAGTAGATGAAATATGTTTTGCACGTTGTATACCTTTGGTGCACTAAAAAGGCTTGGTAGTGTGGTGAAACACTTCTGCTCGGAAGTTGGCAACAGCAACTAGAAAAACTTTCTACATGAACATTGGCAACACCAATTTTCTCCGGAACAATACCGCATGGTGAGCAAGAGGGCAGATTCACGTTTTCCCCGACGATGTGAACGGACTAGTTCACAGTTTGTTTCTCTCTCAGAGAATTTTGTATTTGCAACTCTCTTTAACATTTTCTTTAATTAAAAATAAAATTTAGTTCAATTTTTAATATGTGGTGCGTTTTATTAATAACTTGCAATTATTAAAAACTAATTAAAACAGCACCCCATATCTGGTGACCACTACGTGAACACGCTATTCCTCAAGCCCTACTAGGATTTGGAAGTAACTCCAGCGCCATGAGATGTCATGAGTAAATGTCAGTGCTGATTGGTAATCATTCATAACTTCTAGGATGCAGGTAGGATCTTTCTATAATTTTCTTAAACGTAGCGTTATGTGCTCTTTGGTTGTTCACTGGGGTCGGTTTCTTGGAAAATTGTGCATATATATTTTAACACAAAGTTTTTCTTATTTAAATTATTATTAGTACATATTTTTTCCCCATGAGCTACACTCCGTTCACTACTCTACAATTTTAGCGATCCTTTCGCATCATGCTGTGTTTTTATTATTTAATTTAATGTATTGCATTATATGAATATTCATTGATTCTTTTATAATTCATAGCTAATATTTTTTTGTGTTTATTGTATTTTTTATTTATATATCTTGGTATTGAAAACTATACGCACTTCCCTATTATTGATTTGTATACTTTGTAATTTTTTTCTGATAAATTTTGACCATGCCTTTATCTGATGATTTTTCCGTTACTCAAAACCCTCGCTCCGAAGACACAGCATCGCAGGTTGCACACGTTTCGGTAAAAATACCACCTTTCTGGAAAACTAACCCTTCCCTGTGGTTTATTAGGTTGGAATCGCAGTTTTTCCTGGCGAATATAACGTCCGATCTAACAAAATTCAATCATGTTGTCTCCTGCTTAGATCCCGATATACTAAATTCGGTACACGACATTTTAGAGAGACCACCTATTACCGAGAAATACGATGCCTTAAAAAAACGCCTAATTTCTGTTCATTCCGAAAGTGAAACATCTAGAATTCGAACCTTATTGCAAGGAGTAGAAATCGGTGACCAAAGACCCTCCCAATTACTAAATCGCATGCGTTCATTAGCTGGGGATACCGTGGGTGAAGCGCTTTTACGCTCGTTATGGCTAACGAGGCTGCCATATAACACGCAGACTATTTTAGCCGCTTTCAACGAGGACGATTTGAATAAAATAGCCGCAGTTGCTGACAAAATAAGCGATCTAGCTATCCCTTCGTATGTAAATTCTATCACCCCTAACTCTCATGATGCTGTCACGGCTCGCTTGGAACTCCAAGTGGCGCAGTTAACTCAACGGGTTAGCAAATTAAGCACCGCCCTGGAACGCAGTTCCCGTAGCCCTAGGCGTAATTTCCGCCGATCATTCCAACGCAGCAGATCTCGCGATAGTTCCCGCTCTCGCACTAACCTCAGTCACTACAAGGAACGTATGAATGAGCTTTGTTTTTACCATGTCAATTTCGGTGATCAAGCGCGAAAGTGCCAAGCTCCATGCTCTTTTCGTCAGTCGGGAAACTAAACCGGCGATCGCTCACTGGCCAATCTAGCGACCGCCAAGTGAATCGTATTCTTCTGGCCGACCCGTCTTCAAAATTAAATTTCCTAATTGACACAGGAGCAGACATATCTGTTTTGCCTAAAAAATACGCTCCAAAAACCACACCCTCTGAAAATTTAGCCTTATATGCAGCAAATGGCAAAATTTCTACATTTGGCAATAAACGCCTCATTATTGATTTAAGTCTCCGCCGAAAATTTTCGTGGTTATTTGTCATTGCTGACGTAAACCAACCAATCATAGGTGTTGATTTTCTTAAACATTTTGAATTACTTGTCGATGTCAAAAATAACCGTCTGATCGACTCTCGAACGTCTCTCTCATCAAACGGCATATCTTTCAATAATTTTTCCCTGGATTCCAACATATCCGTACTTATCGGCGATTCCAAATTTGAAAAACTACTCGCTGAGTATCCTGAGCTTACAAACCCTTCTTTAGTAACAAATGACATTAAAAGTTATGAAATTTTTCATCACATTGAAACTAAGGGACCCCCTGTATTTTCCAGACCCCGCCGTTTGGCCCCAGAATTACTCAAAGCAGCGCGTTTAGAGTTCGAATACCTAATGTCTCAGGGAATTATTCGACCGTCCAAAAGCCCTTGGGCCAGTCCCTCCACATGGTACGCAAATCTAACGGTGATTGGCGCCCTTGTGGCGACTACCGTCGCTTGAACGCTGTGACAACTCCTGACAGGTATCCTGTACCCCATATTCAGGATTGTACACAGGTTTTTTTCGGCAAAAATATTTTTTCTACCCTCGACCTGGCAAGAGCGTATCATCAGATTCCCGTCAATCCTGAGGACGTACCGAAAACTGCTGTAACCACCCCATTTGGTTTGTTCGAATATCTGAAAACGCCATTTGGACTTCGTAACGCCGGTCAAACTTTCCAAAGATTCATACATCAAGTGCTTCACGGATTGGATTTTTGCGTCCCCTACTTCGATGATCTCCTTATAGCATCGACAACCGAAGACGAACATATTAAACACCTTCGCATCATTTTTGATAGACTCCGCGAATACGGACTAAAATTGAACCCCTCTAAATGTGTTCTTGGAAAAACATCAGTCTCATTTCTTGGTTGCTTAATAACTCCCACTGGTGTAAGCCCTCTTCCCGAAAAGTCAGCAGTAATCTCTAATTTTCCTAAGCCTGAAACACTGTCTGAACTTAAAAGATTTTTAGCTATGCTAAACTTTTATCGTCGTTTCTTGCCTATGGCCGCAGCTACTCAAGCCCCACTCCATTCACTTCTAAAAAACTCTAAAAAGAATGACAAACGCCCTGTTCTTTGGACAGAGGAAACAACTGCCGCGTTTGAAAAATGCAAAAGCGATTTAATGAATTCAGTCACCCTTGGTTTCCATTCCCCTGATCAGCAGCTATCATTAATGGTAGATGCTTCCGATATCGCCATAGGAGCAGTATTGCACTCCCAAAGTACCAAAGGCTTACAACCTTTAGCTTTTTACTCCAAGAAACTGACGCCAGCTGAAACCAAATACAGCACATATGATAGAGAATTATTGGCTATCTATTCTGCTGTAAAACATTTTCAGCACAACCTTGAGGGACAAACATTTTCTATATTTACTGATCATCGTCCACTTACATTTTTGTTTAAAAAAAATTCAAATTCTGCATCTCCTAGACAAATTCGGCATATGAATTTTATCGCTCAATTTAGCACTGACATTCAACACGTTTCTGGATCAAACAACCCAGTTGCCGACGCCTTATCGAGAATTTTTGCCATTAATAGTAATAACACCATCGATTTCGCACGTTTAGCTGAAATCCAGGAAAATGATGCTGAACTCACTCAATTACTGTCAACTTCAGGTAGTTCCTTAAAGCTACAGAAGATGGAACTGTCCCCAGGACTTAAATTATTTTGTGATGTAACCAACGATCGAATCCGTCCTTTTGTTCCCTTTCCTCTCCGAAAAACTCTGTTTGACTCCCTCCATGGACTTTCCCACCCAGGAGTACGAGCGACTAAAAGACTGATTCTCTCTCGTTTCGTCTGGCCTTCAATTTCAAAAGACTGTGTTGCATGGACTCGCGCATGCATTGATTGCCAGAAGTCAAAAGTTTCCAGACACAACCATAGCCCTTTGCAAGCCTTTTCCGTTCCCTTACAACGCTTTCAACATGTGCACCTGGACATTGTCGGACCTTTACCCCCATCGGAAGGATATTCTTATCTTTTAACAATGATGGACAGATTCTCTCGCTGGCCGGAAGCAATTCCGATACGGGACATTTCCGCAGAAACCATCGCCCGAACTTTTGTTACTCATTGGATCGCAAGATTTGGAGTACCTACCACCATAACAACTGATCAAGGTCGTCAGTTCCAGTCGAACTTATTCATGAATCTCAACAAAATCCTTGGCATTCACCGAATTCGCACAACTCCATACAACCCTGCCGGGAACTCCATACAACCCTGCCGGATTGATCGAGAGGTTTCACCGATCATTAAAACAATCGTTAATGTGCCACAATGACGCCCAGTGGACATCAAGCCTGCCCATTACATTGCTGGGTCTTCGATCAGCCTACAAGGAAGACCTTGGTGGTACCTGTGCTGAGATGCTTTACGGTACAACAATTCGGCTGCCTGCTGATTTCTTTCAGACAAGTGTCTCTACTTCCATGGATCCAGCTTCCTTCTTACAAAAGCTGTGCGAGTCTATGAGAAATGTTGCACCAGTGCCCACTTCAGCTCATATCAACCCCAAGTATTTCGTGCACCCAGCTTTGGATTCGTGCACTCATGTGTTTGTGAGGCAGGATGCAGTAAAACCTCCGTTGACCCGCCCATATGATGGTCCTTATCGAGTGCTTAAACGGCTTAATAAAACTTACACTCTCCTCATTAAAGGAAAAGAAGCCGTTATCAATGTTGACCGTCTTAAACCAGCATTTTTGGTGCCTGGACCCCCTGAATCTTTAGTTCCTGTTCCCATTGCTACCCAAGTTCCACCGAACTCTCCGAAAGCGATGCCTGTTCCTGTGATTCAAGGCTCTGCTGTAAACGAAGAACCCCCTGTGCAAACTACGCGATCCGGCAGAAGAGTTCGTTTCAACCCACGATATCTCTAACTCCTCGTGCCTTAGGCACTTGGGGGGAGTAATGTGGTGAAACACTTCTGCTCGGAAGTTGGCAACAGCAACTAGAAAAACTTTCTACATGAACATTGGCAACACCAATTTTCTCCGGAACAATACCGCATGGTGAGCAAGAGGGCAGATTCACGTTTTCCCCGACGATGTGAACGGACTAGTTCACAGTTTGTTTCTCTCTCAGAGAATTTTGTATTTGCAACTCTCTTTAACATTTTCTTTAATTAAAAATAAAATTTAGTTCAATTTTTAATATGTGGTGCGTTTTATTAATAACTTGCAATTATTAAAAACTAATTAAAACAGCACCCCATAGTAGTTTTTCCCCATTCCTCTTTCTTTGATTAATATCTGATTTGTAGCCGCTTTTATAGCCAGGACAAAAGCATGATTTTGGCATTTTATTATAATAAAAGTATTTAGAAACTATAAAAACAATAAGTATCAACAGTAAAATGCTACACGACACAATGTTAGTAAATTCAATCACTTGAGAACTTGAAATGCTTTTTACGCCGCCTGGTGTCAAAAATGTTCAGGAAAGTCTTCCAAGATGGCGTGTCATTTTTTGGAAGCAGCCAATAGGGGAGTTGTTGGTCTATTATATTGGTCGTTGGTTGCAACATCGCTCTCCCTTCCCTTTCCTTCCAAAAATACCAAGCTCTAAGGAGCCGGTATCGTCGACAAAAAAAATTCAGGACAACAGGACCAAATACTCTTAACAAGAAACTTAACAGAATAGAATTAGATGACTTAAAAAGGAACAAAAACTCGTTTATTTTTTTGTTGATAAAAATCTATTGCTATGTAAAACACACAGACTAATATGAATATTGGTCGTTGGTAAAACACTATAATTTTTTTTAATGGTAAACAAAAACTTCTGTTGCCATCTTAAGGGAAACTAAAACGTACAAAAATTAAATGTAAAGGATAGATAGAGGTCGCTTCATGTTTATCGTATTCTGACAATAATTGAGAATTAATAGATTTAAGTAAAGAAAAAACAATTTTTACTTAAAAATATCAGTTTCTATGTTGTACACTTTCTCTCTACTGTGTTTATTTTTCAATATTTCTAGAGTTTATGACAGAAAGAAATTCTTACTATATTATTTAAAAAAAATTGCAAATAGGTGAAACTTTAACTACCAGTATAAAAATAAAGTTATTTTATACATGTATATAAATAAGCAGGTCACTAATGATGAGTAGGTCAGGTGATTCTAGCTAAAGTACGTATGCTATCTCGTATAGCTGATGAGTGTTCTGTCCGTTAATTAAGCGGCAATCGTGTTTCAGGTGTGCAAACATCTTATCGGCGGTGAAAATAAACACTACAGATCGATCTGTGGTGATAACAAACATCATAAAAGACAAAAAATTAATGAAATCATACTCTGTACGGCAGCTAGCGTTACTTGGCCTTTTACTATTTTTTATTCGTTTAATCTATATCTAAAGTGAAAATTTTACCAAATTAAGTTAACATATTAAGTCTTTATATCGTACAGCAATAAAAACGAAACATTTACAGAAATGAATTTTTTATTATTTCATTGGATATTTCCACTAAATTTCAATGTCTGCATATTTTTTATTTTTATACTGTAGATTCAAATGAATTGCGAAAAATGCTTAAAATTCATCACTTAAAAATATTATTTATATACAACTTAGGATAAGAGTAATTAATTTTTCTTGTTCATGTATAGGTTTCTCAAAAAAAGATAGCAGCAAGAAAATAGAGACCTGTTTGTAATTTCAATCGTGAAATAAAACCTGAAAAAAATTATGCGACATTAGAACAAATATATACATACTTACTTTTTATAAATAGATGTTCTGTCACGCAGGTATTGGTCTGTAAGACCGAAATTTAGAAAATATTTTAGTTAATGCTTTTTGCTAGCTTTCAAGAATAACTTTAAAAAAATCTCAAAAATTTTCAAATTTTAGTACTAACTGTGCAGAATAGAATATATAATTGAAAACATTTAAGAAATTACTTTTATTACAAGACAGTGAAAATGAGGATTAAGTTTTTAATTTTAGTTTTATCTTATTGAATAGTTAAACGTTTGTTAATTTATAATTAATTGGAGGTATGTATGTTTTATGCACAAAATTTACAGATGAAAGGAATTTTTCCTTTTAAAATATTCATCCATATTTTCATCGATGCAATAATACGAAGATATATTATCTTATAATGTGAAACAAATTTCAATCAATAAATTAATATCATATTCTTAATATAATTCGCTACTTGTAAAAAAAGTGTGTAGGTATTATTTAGAATGTATCTTTTTCTTCGTAAAGTATGAGAAATTTATTCTGTGTTAACAAATATTATCTGAATTTATTTGCTTGTGTGTAAGTGCTTCCATTTCTTTATGTTTATTGTGAATTTATACTCGGTTACTTCTGTTTCTGAAATATATTAGAGTATTTTCCTCACTAAAGTGTAAAATTATAAAAGAAAAATTCCAAAAAGTTTTATTTAATATCAACTTTGAACTTATGAATTTTTCAAAAATATTTTAGAATTAATGTGTACAAATTCGAAGTTATTGAATCTTTCAGATGTTTCAATTTATTATATTATTTTGAAAATTTTCACTTGCTGAACCAAAATAAAAATATTACTGATATTTTTTGTGTGAATAGTGATAAATTTCTTACATTAATTATTTGAATTGATTGACCTTGTCATCTGAAAACTGTTTGACTGTAAAAGCTTGTTTATTAGTGCTTAATTATTTTACTTTGAAACTAGAGGAGTATCTAAAGCACACGTAGAAATTTTTTCTGATAATATATTTCAACTATAGTTTACCTAAATTCTTTCTTTGTGTTAGATTTTTGTTAGTTGTTGTAAGTTTTCATTCACTTTGGTTTTAGGAAATATCATAAACAGAATAATCGTAATTTTAAATTTGTAAACATTTTAAAAAGTATCAAATACTTTATAAAACGTTTTACCTCCATTTTTATTTTAATAAATTATTCATACAATCCTTGTTGATTGCTTGATTTGAAATTTATTTATTCAATATTGTGCATTTTGATTATTTTCGTTTGATACATTGATATTAATGTTGCAACACTGCAGCAAGGTATTGGCTAAATTACAGTAACATTTTTAGAATATTATTTGTAAAAAATTTAATCAAAGATCAAGAAATGTTAGATATATAACTACAACTTCTCTACAATAAATGTTTCTGTGAACTCTTTTAAATTCAAAAAAATTTATGTAAACAGATTTGTGTAACCTTGTGCAGTTAGAAAGACAAATTTATGTAATCAATAAATATTATTATATGGTGTATGCTGAAAAAAAACTTACAAACATTAAAGTTAACAAATGTGATTAAAAACCATTTAAGTTAATAAGTGTGACAAATAACAGTTTTAAAAGTGTTAAAAAGTAACCAATTAAAAAGTAAAATGGAATAAAATACATTGTAATCATTCCACTGTTTTTTTTTTTTTTTTGTGTGTGTGTGTGTAATGGGAATATCTTGTATTTAATTTGAATAAATTATTATAATTTTTATAAAGTTCCAATTTTAATATTATGTAAGGATTATTTAATAAAATTGTCTACAAGAAAAAAATTTATAATTTTCTATCATTACTCCATTTTAAGGCTCATGTTTTCTATTTAGTGATTTTCTCTCATTTGTGTGTAACAGAATATTTTATTCACTTTCATTTTCAAACAACATTAAATGTATGATTTTTAAATTATTTATAATATTTTCTATCATACATCAATTTATTAATAGATTACAAATCATGTTCAGGAATATATGTGTCTAATAAATTGAAGAGAACATTAATTATAGTAAAATACTTTGTAGAGAATGATGTAATCTATTCCAAGAATTTTGTTTTTTAAACTGATTCATTATATATAAAATGTTATGTGCATACAATAATCTGTTGCATTCAGTATTCAGTTATCATCTAGGTTTATTTCTTAAATTCTTTGATGGTCTGCTTTTTTCACCTAAACAGGATGTTGTTGGTCTGACATTTTTTTCTTTATATTTTTTCAATCAAAATGATAGTCCTCTTCATTTCATTGTAGAAATGTTTAGTATGATATAGTTGCTTTTAAAATATGTGTTAAATTATTGGTATTTATTGTAATAAATTTGCAATAATACTTCTTCCCCTCATTTCGTTTTGAATTTATTTCACATGTTTTTCTATTGTTTTGCTACAAATTATTTTTGCAAAAGAAAATAAGTCTAAAATCAACTAAATTTTTTCTTATTAAAAATTTATATCTCTTATATTTTGCAAGAGAATTTTATTTGGATGAATTGTTAATACTTTTAAATATTCCCTTTTTATTTATGGATTATTTTTTAAAATTTTAGACAAAAATTGATAAATTGTTTTATATAACAGCATTTGAAAATTATTTTTACATATTTAATAATAGCCTTTCCTTGCTGTAACATATAGTTTTCTTCACTTTCCTTTTCAAATAGCATTTAATACATGACTTAAAATATTAATGAGTTTTTCAATCTTAGATCAATGCTGTTATATATTACAATTCAATTTCTTAGTTACATATCTAAATTATTCATCTGCTAATCATGCAACCTCTTTGCCATTTTTCATGCAGATTTTTTATATGATTACATATATTAATTTATATAAATTTTATATACATATTGAAAAAATGTATAATTCATTAAAAAAAAAACATTGATAATGCTGTTCTTTGTAAACAGTGATGTAATATTCCATTTAAATTATACCCGAGTTTTGAAACTGATCCACTAAAATATTATTGTATTGATTACATATTCTGTTGCTTCTAGTTTTTTATAATGATATATATTTTTCTGTGCACAAAATTTCTGTCTTACTGACATAATTTTCTATATATATTCAACAAAATGATAATGATGTCCACTCTATTTTATAAGCATTTTTGTAATGTATTGTTATCTGTGAAATGTCTCAATTTATATAAAATAATATTGCAATACTTATTCTCTCTCTCATTATATCATATTTTGAATTTCTTCCACCTTTTATCATTGTTTGGTTTATAATAAACACCAACAAAAAAGAATATCATTTAAAAACATACAAATGTATTATGTTATTAAAATTTGGAAGCATTTATGTAATAATCCTATTTGTAGTTATAACTTTCATAAAATTCCCTTTTAAGTATTTTTTAGTCACATTATCTCCAAGAAATTAATATTTTTTCAGTGTTACATCATATTAGGGTTCATGTTTTTATTAAAAAATATTTACTGTCCATGCAGCTGTAATTTACTTTATTTACTTTTAATTTCAAATTACATTAAATGTACTATTTAGAAAGTATCATATTTTTAGTGTTATATTAATCTAGTAGTTAATTACAATTTTTTTATCCTTGGAATACAAAGAAATAGCTGTAAAAAGTTTTATATCACAAGAAAAAAATTTTTGAAGTTAATGTTGTGACTTTATTGTATATTTTTCAATTTATTTACTTTAAAAAATATTTAAAAGTAAAATTATTAAAAGGTTTCTCAGAACTTATTTAAACTACGAAATTATACATAAATATTATGATGTTTATGCACTTTTACAATTATTAGCTGTTGTAAAATTGAATTGAAGATTATTCATTGAATAAATATGTATCTGCATTTTATATTGGATTTTTTCCTACAAAATTGTGAATATATAAATCTAAATTGTATAACTATATTTTTTTAAAAACTTATATTTTTCATCCTCTTTATTTTCTAATGGATTTTTGCCCATCTTTAATTCTACAAAGTAATTTTGCTTGTTTGATTGGTATTGAACTTTTTTCATTTAGAAGTAAATAGTTGAGGTATAACAGCTTATTGATATATCTATTATCTTTTTATACAGTTTCACATTGAAGATGTTGCGAGAATTTGCAGTTACTCTATTTTTCATTAGTAATCAAAAATTATTAATACTTTTTTATCTTGTAAAAGAAAAGAGTATCTCCAGATCTTTTACTCTGAGCCAAAAGGTACCTAAATGAACATGTGGAAATTTTTATTGTGAATTTACTTTTGGTATAATTTTATGTTTTTGATTTTGCCCTATAATCTGAAAAATCATTTATTTTTAATTGCATTCATTTCATTTTAATTTCATTCATTAATTTTTTTAAAACTTTTGCTTGTGTTGCTAATTTTCTTTGTAGCTAGTAAAATTACTAATCAATGATTAAAATGTTCCAGTAATGCTTATTTGTATTTCTCTTACATTTTAAAGTATTCTAATTGAAAAAAACTAATTTAAAGTTTCCAAATATGAAGAGGACATCAGTTCTAAATAAAATTAGGCTCCTGTTTTATCTGTTTAAAACATAAGAATAAATAATTAGTTTACTTTATTTTTGTACGCTAATTTGTTGAATTTATTAAATATTAAGCAATTTTTATCGAGAACATAACACAGATTTTTTACGGTTAGTAATATACATGCAACAGAAGATTGTAAAATTATTTACATCATGTATACCAAAAACTATTTTTGATAGGCTGTTTATATTCTTTATCCTGAAATATGAGTAAACTCTATATAATTGTTAATTTGGAAGTGATGATTTTTATACTGTATTTGAATTGTCTATCTTGTTTAAATTTCCTGTTTTATGATCATAAATTTGAAGATATTCCTCTCTGCAATTTTTCAAGCTTTTTATTGATATTTTGTATTATTTTGAAAATTTGTTTGGCATACATTTTTAATTGAATAATTTATTATTTTCTTTGTATTCTAAATATAATGTTGATTCAACTCATTTTACAGTGAATTGTAGCATGTTATATTAATATTGATTTGTTTAAATTTTGTGAATTGTACTATCTTATAATAATTTGAAGCATCTCTAATTTGCATGTCTTAAAATAAAGAGTAATTATATATTTTATTTTTAATTGAAGCATCATCTTATAGATTTGTACGGGCCTTTTATTGTTAAATATTCTTAGTAAATAGTATTAAACATAAACATGCTGCTTTTTTTACACTAATAAGTTTATTTCTAATAAAAGTTGAAAAAAATAAACTTCTCATAATTTAAAATATAATTGACAAAGTTGAAAAAGTAAAATACACCTAAAATTTGTGAATTATATTTTAACCATTAAGTTTTTCTATGTTTATTATTTTGGCTCTTACTTTTCATGTAATTTTATTTTCAAAATAGAGATTTTGTAATTTATTTTAATATAGAATTAAACTATCAGTTAAAATTTCGCTAAATAAAGACAATTTACTTAAACCTTAACTAAAATACAATCGAAGTTTATAATCTAAACTGTGTCACATGCCATTTAAATTCAAGACTTTTTGTATTTGAAATCCACTTGATTTATATTTAAACCTATTTCAGTCTCAAGGTGTTTATAAATTATTGAAAATTTTATTAAAGTTCAAAGAGTAAATTGGTTTGTGTTAATATTTATTTCTTCTCATATGAAGCTTTTTTCTTAATATACATTAAATTCTTGGGAAAGATTTTACTTAATATTTTTGCTAGCTTTCATGAATAATGTTTAAAGAAACTCTAAAATTTTCAAATTTTAGTACTAACAGTGTAAAATAGAATATACAATTGTTGAAAACTCTTAAGAAATTACTTTTATCACGGGACAGTGAAAGTGAAGGAATCATTCTTCCCAAATAGATTTTTAAATTCTGTAGATATTTTGTTGCAGTTTTATTAATTTAAGTTTTAAATTTTAATTTTATCTTATTGTATAGTTAAAATGCTTGTTAATTTACAATTCCAATTTCTGTTTTCTAACATAACATAAGCAGAAATTTAAATACTTGGTATATCTTATTTATATTTTAATCGGCTAGAAGTGTGTATGTTTTATAAACAAAATTTACAGATGAAAGGAATTTTTATTTTTAAAATGTTCATCCATATTTTCATCAATGCTATAAAATGAAGATATATTATGTCAATGTGAAACAAGTTTCTATAAATAGATTAGTATCATATTCTTAATATAATTCGCTTCTTGTAAAAAAGATGTGTAGATATTATTTAGAATGTATCCTTTTGTTCATAAAGTATGACAAATTTATATATTCTGTGGTAGCTAATTATCTGAATTTAATTACTTGTGTTTCCATTTTTTATATTTATTGTGAATATCTACTAAGGTTGCTTCAGTTTCTCAAATATATTGAAGTATTACCCCCCCTAAAGTTTAAAATTTTATAAAAATTATTTTGTAAAAAGTTGTATTTAATTTTAACTCATTAACTTATGAATTTTTCCACAATATTCATTTTTTGAATTAGTGTTCAAATTTCAAGTTATTGAATTTTTCTGATATTTCAATTTATTGTCGTTATTTTCATTTGCCGAACTAAAATAAAAATATTACTGATATTTTTTGTATGAATAGTGATAAATTTTTTATATTAATTGTTTTTATTGATTAAACTTGTCATCTGAAAATAGTTTGATTGGAAAAGTTTGTTTCATAGTGTTACTTATTTTACTTTGAAATTTGAGGAGTATCTTAAAGTAAAGGTGGAAAATATTTTCACCTGAAAGAAAAGAAATTTCTGATAGTATATCTTAACTGTAATTTTTACAGTTGTAATTTTGCAAGTTATTTTTAAACTGGAGAGACATTTATTTCATTTTTAATTCTCTGTATTTACTTTCTATAAAGTATAATTTTTTAAAAATATTGTAATGAATGACTAAATTATTTTATGTTTAATAAACTTTTAAAGAAATCCTTTTGTGTTTCGCAAAATTGTTGTGCTTTTTAATCAATTATAAGAAAGTTATTCCTAGAATGACTTATCGTATGGTATCAATTGTTTGTAAGTTATTAATTTTGACGGATTAAATTAATTGTTTCTTTGTATATGATTGTTTGCTGTTGTATAAATTTTCATTCATTTTGGTTTTACGAAATATCATCAACAGAATAGTTGTCATTTTAAATTTGTAAACATTTAAAAAAGTAACAATTTTTTCTAATATGGTGTATTTTTTAGCTCAAATTTATTTTAATTAAATTTTTATACAATCCTTGTTGATAGCTTAATTTGAAGTTTATTTATTCAATAGCATTTTGATTTGTTTCTGTTTCCAAAAATTTTCACAATAAAATATTGTAAGCAATTACAATTTTATCATTTTACAGTGCTAGTATAAAATGGAATTAAATATTTACTTTGGATCTCCAAGAGTATCTTGCAATATTTTAAAAATATGGAAATCTACCATTGAAAGCAAAAAAATCTTTAATATTCTAAACTTAGAATATGATAGAATATGACTTAGCACTTTAATGTGAATTTTTTTCTATATTTTGTTTGTAGAGAAATGTCTAAATAATGTATTGACTTGTGCCATCATTGTTTTTTATATGATGTCCTTCTCGATACATGTTTTGGACTGAATGTGTTGCTTCTTAATATCTTTCATTAAAGAAAGAAATACTATAAATTAAGTAAGACAATATATTTTTTTAAAAAACATAATTTTGTAATATTTTTTAATAATTTTTATATTTCTTTAAATAGCAAGTGTTTTATAGGATGTTCTGGCTACATATCTATGTAACAGAAGGTATGATCTTCTTTACTTTTAAAGGAACCTTGTGTTATTGATACAAAACCGTAAAAGGATAGAATTTTGAATTTTATTTGGGTAAAATATATATTTTAATATGCATGTTAAAATGTGTATCAGAAACCAAGATAATTATAACAAAATAATCACTTGGGAAATTTTCACTTAATTGAACTTTCTATGGTGTTGTTAAATGAAAAAATCTTTAGTGTTGCTATTTCAGGTAATTTATAATTGTGATTTGGCACAATTTTGCCTCGCCTTCATCCAATAAAAATGTAACTAATATAAATATTGAAATAATTAAAGTTTTTGGAATTGACTTCGATTAACTGAGAGAATAAATAAAATCTAATCTCATCATGAAATATTTATATGATGAGTGGCGATTTATTTATCAAATTTAAGTAAGCTGAAAATCAGTTTTTTAATAACAATCACTTCTGGATTTAAGTGAAGGAAATTACACTTTGAGTTAATAAGAAACACATTGTAATAACCAGTTTTTAAGGAAATTTTTAATAAACTTTCAAAAATAAACTAATGAAATATAATTTTTCATTTAAAAGGACTGACTTTAAAGTATCATTTTTTAAATAAATTCATTACATACATAATATAAACTCAATGTTGATTCTATTTAAATATAAAATCAATCGAACTGCAATATTTAATTAAATACATATAATATAAATCTGTAACAGTTCACACGAATTAAAAATAAGATATAACATTTTATCAAGTACCAGACCAGAGGTGGAATAAGTAACAAAGCCTGTGGGACAATATTTTTGTGTTAATTTTTATAATTTCCGTCAGATTTTATTATTTGACATTGTTCAATGATGAAAAATACATGATTATTTTAATTATAAAATAAAATGCTCAAAACATGAGGGCATGCCGAAAATTCTTCCAATATAGTGTAATACCAAATTTTCTTTATGATAAGGCATTATGTATTGGAAATGGTTCCGTGGATTTTAAACCTACAATTGGAATAACAATTTAAAAAATTGCCTTGGCGAGTTAATTAATTTAAAAGAAAGCAAAAAAAATGATTTTCATATTTTTATTAGCGTTAACACAATTATTTCTACTACTTTAATTTTGTCGACAAAAATTAAATGAAGGAATTTAAATCTTGTTCTTATTCTTCGAAAAAGTATCAAGTGATGACACCAATACATGAAATAATTTACTGATCAAATCAAAGTTAGTACGCATGCAAAATAATTATTCTTAAGTATATAGCTGCATAATGATATTATTTGAAAACTACATTATTTTAAGTTTCAAAAGATTAGTATACAAATTCTTTGAATAAACTATCGTAAATTTGAAATTAAAATTTATCTTCAGCGTAATACTGTTTTAATCATTAAAAAACAAGGTTTTCAATTCTAAATATATCAAATTATGCACTTAAATAAGCATCGTAATTGGAAATTATAAAATAGAACCCTTTTACTATAATATCGCTTAAAAAATCTATTTCACTATTAAAAATGAGTTATTTGCAAAATTTTAGATTTTTGCTTATCAACTTTTTCGTCAACAGCATTTCATTTATAATAATTTTAATTTAAAACTTTTCAACAATATCTTTAAGATGAGAAATTATTAGTACTTTTAAAAGGATAACTGATTTTTGTACACAACCAGTTAATTCGATTTTCTAAGTTTCTTAACACTTGTGTAGTGGTAAATTTACAAAGCGGGATAGTTAGAGTAAAACTTACAGTTGAAAACAGTTTAAATCTCCTTAAGCTACCTGTTGAAAATAATAAAAGTAAATTATTATGCTTAACTCTGGACAACTTAAATTTTAATAACTATTTGGTAAGTTTCACAACAATGGGGAAATGAATTTTTTTAATGGCCATTGCGATTAAAGGAATTGTTACAGCATTTATTTTCATTAAAAATAGCAGAAAATTTAACTCCCGAGAAAGTGTTTTCACATACTATAATTTACTTTTAATTGTCAAATTAAATACTGCACTCACAATCATGATCTACAAAACCTATATTTTTGATTGCGTATTTAGTAGGTCATTTAAGAGAACTAGTATTCTTAGTTCCCATAATACTAAATGTGATGCATATTGAAGTCACAAAATTCGTCAAAAACTTTTGTGAAGATAACACTTTCGCGTTAGTGTGGCTCAGATACTAAAATGTGGCTCTATAAATTTTCTCCACAATGTAGACAATCTATTTACTCTAAAGTTGGAAGATGGTAATGCATCTCTATTTTTAAGGCATTTCATATTAATTTGTTTTTATTGGTAGTTTAATCTGTAGTGCGAGTAACGCGATAGAAAATTGTATTGTAGTTAACTTATTATATTAAGGACTGGTTGTATCATTTTGATTGGGCAAAAGATACACTACTTGTTTCTCATAATTATAAAAATTGAACTCATGCCTGTGTAAAATTTAATTTTTACAACAAACCCTATGATCTTGTTCTAGAGAATTTTTCCAATTTGAAATAATTTTCCTCAACATAAATAGTAACATTTCCCCTTTCTATAATTTTATTTCCAAACGTTGAGTGGCAGAATTTAAATCTGCCTCTTAGACATAAAAAAGTACCATGTTATAATAATATGAACTTCACTGAACAAATTAAGACTTAGCATTCCTAAATATTCATCTTTCATAAAACAGCAGTTTAATGATATTGTTTTATTAAAAAAAAAAAAAACAATTCACCTGGAGGTATGGTGTGCGTTTTCACGCTTGTTTTGAAAGCAGGCTCATCGGAGGAGCTGCTTAAGAAATATTGCGGACCATACAGGTGTTGCGACGGTCATCTGAAGTCACATCATGACCCCAGATCAAGAAGCATGAGACAGACATCGTTCATGTGCTCAAAATGTAACCTTATTTCAACCCCGAACAACAAGCACCAGTCCAGATAGTGATTCCACAACATCGGAGGACACAACGTTTCCTGGGAAGACCTAATACACCGGCTCATCAAAGACAATGAGTAAATTTAAAAAAAGTGAGTGGTCTTCAGTCTTTCAAAACAGGGAGTAATGCCACTTGAAACGTTTTGCTGCCGTGGTCATTGTGGTGCAGTGGTTATGGCTGCCGATTTCCATCGAGTCATCCGGGGTTCGAGTCCCGCACAATTCAAGTGTTGGGAAATTTTTGCGTTTAATTTCAAATGTGCAACTGTACTAGGAAATTCTTTGGTTTGCTGGAACTGTGTTCCAGGACTTTGTGACTGTATAAAAGAACAAGTACATAACTCTGTATGTAGTTGGTATGCTTTCCCAAAGGTGAGAACTAAATTTTGAATAAAAAGCTTTGCATTACGAGTTTCCCAATTATTCTACCAGATATTTTTTCAAGTTTCAAAAGATTTGTACATTAAATCTTTGATATTTGCCATCACAAATTTAAAATTAGGTTGAGCTATATTTAAATAAAAACAATATTTACTCATAAAAGAAAATAAGGCTATAGTTTTAAATCTAGACTAAAAAATATCACAAAAAATCAATTTCATAAATATAACATTCTTATCAAAATTATCTATTATAAATATTTATCTCATCATTAGGAATGAAACAACCAAGTTTTTTGTAAAATATAATTTAAATTAGATCTCTGTAAAACGTAACTTATAGTATAATTATTGTAACGTATTTCTCTGTATAACGTAATCATTTTTAAGTTAACTTTTCATGAATAGCGTTCAATTCATATTAGTTTAAATATAAATGCTTGTTTAACAATGCTTTCACTTAAACATACGAATTTATTTCAGTACTTAAAACGATTATTAATTGCTTATAATGCACATTAAGAAATGAGAAGAATCCGTCATCTAAGTTTACTTACTGCTCTAAAGTCACTTCACGAAGAGGCATCATTTGAGTAAACTTACAGCTTAGAGCTGAAAACAAATTAAATATTTTAAGTTTCTTTACTATTGAAATTTTATCTAAATTACATATACAGAAATAATTATGCCCTACCGTGGTTTGGTTTGTCGCTCAACGGTCATTTTTTGCACACGAGGGATAATTAGACCGGGACCTACTGTTTAATGTGGATTCCGAACCACTACAAACGTCCATGCCGAAGGTGGGATTCGAACCCACAAACTGTTGAACCGAAGGCAAGAGCGCTAATCATTTAGCTGCCAGCTCGACACCCTACTCGTGGAAAACTTCAAATATTCTTAAAAATTTAATAATTTTGATAAAAATCAAATGTAGTTAGAAATATGTGCACAAATTATCTTACATGAATGCCCATCCATAGAATTGTAATTGTACACTATTGGCCATTAAAATTGCTACACCAAGAAGGAATGCAAATAACAGAACGATATTTATTGGACACATACATATAATGGAAAGAACAAGTGATTAGATTTACAGGAAATTAGGATGTATAGAACTTGAGAAATCAGTACCCAGAGCAGCCACCTCTGGCTGCAATAACAGCATTTATCCGCTTAGGCATGGAATCAAACAGAGATTGTATGGCATGTACGGGGATCTCAGTCCATGCAGCTTCAACACTATGCCACAGTTCATCGACAGTAGTGGATGGTGAGTGATGGCGTGCCAATTGCTCGGCAACCATTGACCACACGATCTCAATTGGTGACAGATCAGGAGAATGTGCTGGCCAGGATAATTGTTGAACCTGTTCTGTATCAAGGAAGTTCAGAACAGTACGGGCAACATGCAGTCGTGCATTATCCTGTTGAAACAAATCATTAGGGAGGCCTCGAAGATAGGGCAGAGCCATGGGCCTTAACACATCGGAAATGTAACGGTTGCTGTTCAAAGTGCCGGTAATGCGAACAAGAGGTGATCTAGACGTGTATCCAATGGCACCCGATACCATCACTCCAGCAGGTGGGCCAGTATGGCAATGATTTTCATTAAAAATAATTGAAAATTTCAATATCTGACATAGTTTTAACCTACCGAAATTTTTTTCCGTTAAAATTGTTAAACTTAAGTCGCATTTATCAAATACAAATCGAATGTTTTCATTGTGTATTAAATTTGTCATGGTGGTTTAAGAGAAATAACAATTTTGTTCACATAAGTCTAATAAAACATAACTCATGGAATTCCTATATTATAAATACAGATAAATAAAATCCTATGGCTCTGTGCGGTTTGTTGCAATTTCCAATTTTTTGCTGCAAGTTTTGTATATCTTTGTCACCTATATAAATTCAACGGTTTCATATTTTCTCCGACTTTACAGATTAGGATATTGATCGATCTGCAACTGTCAATAAACGATCTTCCTAAATCTCCAATTTTGAATATCGATATCCCACAATATCTTTGATTTTTTTCAATACCACGGTTTTGAATTGTTCCCTTTATTTTCTTACCCAAGGTATGCTACAGAAGTATTGCTACAAGAAACTTCATACTCGATCAATAATATAGCTATATGAGCATATGTAATATTATAATATGTATTTATAAAATATTATATTATGATATTTAGTATATATGAACGATTTTCTAATAATTTCCTTCTATTTAATAGAGTAAACACACATAGTTTAAAATTATATTGTATATAGCAGTACCAAGCAAGTATTAACATAACTAGAAACGTGAATCAATAATGAAAATTAAAATAGTTTTTATTAATATTAATTTTTCAGTTAACCGGACAGTGGCGTTCAACTTATAGAAACCTCTTAAGTAATGATCCCAGTTTAGTTTTGGCTTGTTTCTCAACGGTTTCTTTTTAAAACATACATCAGTGCTATTAGAAGCGGGGCAATATTAAAAAAAGTGGATTCTGAACCACTACAAACATACAAGCCCAAGGTGGATTTTGAAGTGAGATCTTGAAACGAAATTCACACAGAGAACTAACCATTCGACATCTATTCTCTCTCTCTCTCTCTGAAATATGTTCAGATGCGCGCAATAAAAGTTAACAATATAAATAACATAGTTTTTTATAACCAGATATTTAGCCTGAAGAGTTAAAAAATCTTTTACATAGCTGACGAGCAATAATATTGTATCATTATTTGTAATAACATGTTTGCAGAATGAAAGGATTTCAATCAACAGTGTGGCACATACCTAAAAAACACTATGTAGTGCAACAAAATAGCAATTGAAAAATAACTATAAAATACCAACATAAATTTCTAATATATTTGTATTTTAAGTAATAAAGCAGATGTGCATTCAATGATAACATTGCAATATAAGAATTAAAATAAGTTTTTAACATTCACACACACACAAAAGCAAACTTGTATACACCTTAAATATATTTCTACACTAAACTTAATAGTTTAAATAACGCAGTCGATTGAAATCAGCTATTTTATGTAGTAATACATGAAGTACTCAAATAATCCTCATTCATTGAATCACCACCACAGATAGGACAATATTCTTCCTAAATGCATTTCAACTGAAATGTTTAAATAAATAATAATAAATTCCAAACAAATTATTTTTAAACCTCAGATAAAATATTGAATTTCAATTAAACCTCAAAATTCAAATTATTTAGAAATTTGAAACTAAAACACATTCTGCCTAAATTCAGTAACTTCAAAATAAATTTACAAACAAAATAAATAACATCAATGAAGATTCCAGGGTTTCTAAAATTACAATAAATTTGCCTATAGAAGGGAATTTGTCACACAGAATTACTGATAGCTAATAGTCACATCAAAACTCATCAAACGAAAAATTATATTCTGGTGCAGTACTTCACCAATTTGGCGCATTATGAGGCGCTAGTTGGTAGGATTTACTTTAAAAAAATTATATTCACCATAACTACAAATCATGTACAATGTGAGAGCTGCAATTAATGACACCCGAAGAATAAACCATTGCTCAAGCTACCTACTCTGCAAAAGTAATCACATGAATGTAAAAAATATTCTGAAAATTTGCGTTTGTTAAAGTTCATTGGCAAACTATTAGAGTTCTAAGCAGTTTTTTCTCACAAGAAAAATATTTTAAATTTAAATTAGAAAAGTTGCCTTTAGAGACCAAGTATCTCGAAGTCGAAATTTAAAAATTAAATATAATAGATAATTAATAATTTTTGAAGACTATTTTTTTTTAATCCTCAGTTTTATCTCCCAAACAAATACTATCCCAATATAGACTGAATTAATTTCAAATTATAAAATTTCATATTAATCTTATAGAAATGAAACAATTTGATCATAATTGAAATTAAAAATATATATAAACACTCTAGTGGGATGGAATAATTAGTACGACTATGCAATATCTTGTAGGGTACAAATATGCCGCAATATAAAGCAGCATGGACTCGACTAATAACTAAGAGTATCAATCAGAAAATTCAATCATTAATCTTGCAAGTTAATACAAAAATTCATTGCTGTGTGAAGTGGTGATCTTTATTGAATGGTACTTTTCAAAGGATCTTAGATATATTCAGTTTTCACCGGGTTGCTGGAGCCCGGTGGGTTGGAGACGTGTCCACGTTATTATGTGATGTCCAAAGTCCTTCCGCAGATGTGGTGAGTCGTATATGTGTAGAGGAGAGTGCCAGCTCTGGTGTGACTTTGTTAGCTGATCATAGTTCAAAATTACGAGTGTTTGGTGATGGGGGAGTATTCCAAACCCGTTAGCCTTAAAATACATTCCGGAGTTCGCGTGCAATTCTGTATATCTGCGTTTCGCGGTGGCATGGTTGGTTAGAGGGTCGTTCTCTTTATCGGAAGGTAGTGAATTCGAATACCATATTAACCGAAGATCCACCGTTTTCGCTAAAGATGGCTGTGGCCCGTAAGAACGGGGTGTAGTCGCAATGTCCTCCGAGTGAAATGATACCTCCGGGGTGGCAAGCCAAATATTGGGGGGTCTTCTGTTTAGTCCCTGCTTCAAAATCACGAAGACTCCACGCGGCTACTTCTATTTAACTGGTAGAGCCTAATTTGGAGCTACATACAGAGAAGCCTGTTGGTGCATTAACAACAGCCACTATGTATTCATATTCAATATTGTTCAAGTTTAGAGATTAATGTATTCCCCTTTGGCCACCTGAATGTCCAAATTAGTGTCTAAAATCAGAAGAGTAATCTAGCAGTTACTCAGAATCAACTTTCAACATGTTGGGTGTTGCATTGTCATAATGGAACGGTGCTATCGGAAAGTACACTAAAAATTAATGGATGCAAGTGATCCTATAAGTATCTGTTTGGAAGTATCTGTTGGACGAATATAACTGTTGGACTGTATAAGTATCTGTTGGACTAATCTGTTTGGAGGCAGATACTTAAGTATCTGCCTCTTTGCTGATCTGTATGGAAGTTTGATCATTTGTTATTGAACCGCAGTGATATGTCACTTTCGTAAGATCATAAGATACTTAAGTATCTGCCTCCAAACAGATTCGTCTCTAAACTTATTACGTGTTATATATATTCCAAGTACACATATCCCATACTATCACAGACTCCAATATCTTGAATCGTCCTTTGCTGATCTGTATGGAAGTTCGATCATTTGTTATTGAACCGCAGTGATATGTCACTTTCGTAAGATTAGCAAAATGAAGCGTCGCTTGCAACAAGGAGCGACTTTGAATGAAAACGCATTTTCTCTAAATAGTTACTGAAGATCAGTGGGTAGGTGACATGTCCACGTTAATCAGTGGTGTCTGAATTAACCTCCACTGGTGTGGAGTGGATGTGGAAAAGCGATTTCTTGTTCAGGTGTTAACCTAATCATTGGACCGTGGCTCATAATTAAGAGACGCTTGGTAATATATGTGATTATTCAAAACCCACTAACCTTAGATATAGTCCAGGGCTAGCCTGCACCTCACACATGCTACATATAAAATTCATAGATTTATGAGATTTTTCCATTCCCTAGTACAGGGATGGCGAACCAATGACACGCGTGCCACATGTGGCACGTTTCAAAATATTGATGGCACGCACAAAAACAAAATTATTTTTTGTTATAAGTTATCATTTTTGATAGAAAGGAATTAAAAAATATTAATCTACACTAAATTTATAATTTATGATATAAATTTGTGGTACTGAATACCTATCTTAGTATGTTAGCTAGAACCATAAAATTATACATTTTATTATTAAAATATCTCTTGAATTCTCTGGAAGTATATAAAAATACACATTAGATAAAATTTTTTGCGTATCCAGTTTCGCCTTCCAATGTTATTGCATGTCGTCGCAGCGATCGAATCAGACAAACAGACTGCATTAGTCATTTTTAGTAAACCGTCGTCTTTGAAACTTCACACACACACACAGTGACGTGTTAAAAATATAACCGTTTATTGTAAATAGATATAGTGTTATTTTTAGGTAAATATTTTTACATATTATTTTATATTCTGCATTCATTTGCAAGAACACATTGTGTCACGATTAGTTTTAACCTGTAACAACCTTAAGGTATATTAAAAGTTACTAAACTTATAATTTATTTTCCTTATTTTTGAACAATAAAATATTTTAATATTATGAGAAATTATTTTATCATTAAATCAGTGTAAAATATAGAAATAATTATTAAAATTACTTTGAATTAATATATTATTTATTAATTTCTTGTGTTGGTAATATTTTTAGCACTTAAATATGTGATGAAATATGTTCTTGCAAGCGAATGCAGAATAAAAAATTTATTTTATAACAAAATTATTAATATATATATGTATTAGAATTTCTCATTATGGCTAGTTCAATGAAGAAATCGAAATTAACCAAAACATGTAGTAGCAGAGAATTTCAAGCTTGGTGGACCGATAGATACGGTATGATTGAAAAGGATAGTAAAGCAATTTGTATTTTATGATCTAAAACTGTAGTCTGTTGAACATCTTCAGTAAAGCGGCATTATGAAACCAACCATAAATTTCTTCTCGATCGAAGTGTAGAAGAGCAAAAGGAGTATATCATGCCTTAAAAATAAAAATGCTCAAACTACTTCTTTAATGAAATATATTGGCACTCAATCAAACACCACTGCTGCTAATCGTCGAGATTCAAAAACTATTGCTCAATATGCGAAACCTTTTAATGACGGCGAATTTTTAAAGGATGCTTGGTTGCAATGTGCACCATACTGATTCGATGATTTCGAAAGCAAAGAAAAAATTCAAGACATGCCGATAGCTAAGAATACAGTAAAAAAGAGAATTTTGAGCATGGCGGAAAATGTAAATTTTCAACAAAAAATTCATATAAAGTTTTGCGATTTTATATCCATTTGCCTTGACGAGTCTATCGACGTAACAGGCTCTGCTCTATTAGCAATTTTTGTACGTTATTTTGTTGAAAACCATATTAAAGAAGAGTTAATAAGTTTATCACACAACATTAACAACAACAAAAGGATTAGACATTTGTAATGTAGTTATAGATGGATTGGAAAAAAGATAAATATGTCCTTCTAAATTTGTATCAGTTCCAAATGACGGTGCCCGCAGTTAAACTGGACGGGAAAATGGATTTATAAATTTATTTATAAAACGTATTGGACACACAATTCTTAGTTTTCATTGGATTATTCACCAACAAGCGTTATGCGCCAAAACAGGTTTAAAAATGTTTGATGATATTTTGAGTTTTGTTACAAAATTAGTCAATTTTATATCAGCTCGAGCACTAAATAAAAGAAAATTTCAAGAATTGTTAAATGAAGTAAACTAGTCGTACAATAGCTTACTCTTATACTATAATGTACGCTGGTTAAGCCGCGGAAATGTTTTGCAAAGATTTGTAGATTGTTTGGAGGAAATAAGATTATATTTCTAAATAATGGAAACATTATATTGACCAATACAATCAATTATTGGATGAATAATGGCTAGTACAGTAATATTTTTTCACTGATTTATACTCTCACTTAAATGAATTAAATATAAAACTATACAAGGTGTTAATAAAACAGTCATTATAATGTTTGACTTAATCAAAACGTTCGAAGTCAAATTACAGATTTTTAATCGTGATATTCTTTCACATTCATATAAATATTTTCCGAATAAAAAAAATTTAAAGTGAATGTCACGAAAAGCCAAATAAAGAGTCATTAACGAAAGAATTTTCAGGGGTAATTCAATACCTGATTCAGGAATTTTCTGCAAAATTTTCGCAGTTTAAAGAATTTAAAGAAATTTTAAAATTTATTTTACATTCTGATACAATAACATTTTAAAAATTAAATTTAAAAGTCCTTGAGTGGTTAAATTTTAATGAATTAGAAATGGAATTAGTTGAATTTCAGTCAAGTACCATATGGAACCAAAAATTTGTTGATTTAAGAAATGATTTAGAAATTATTGAAAGTAATCGATTATTGGATAAAATAAATAAAATTGCAGAAGATGAAATTCTAACTACATGGAATTCAATTCCTGACACGTTTAATTGTTTAAAAATATTAGCAAAGGCAATTTTATCAATATTTTCATTGACGTGGGCATGTGAATCTCTATTTTCAGAATTAAATTTTATAAAAAATAAATATAGGAATAGAATGACGGATGAGTCGAGCTCTGCATGCGTACTGTTGAAATTAACTAAATATGAACCAGATATTAAATCTTTATCATCTTGTGTACAGCAACAAAAATCACATTAAAAACAATTGTTTTTAACGTGAATTTTGTTTCTAGCATATTGCTTTTTGTAAAACATTGATTAATAAAAATATTTTAAAGAAGAATTGCTTTTATTTGTTTATTTAATTATACTTACGTATAGTTTCACCACGCTAACATTTCAAATGAAATTTTATTGTGGCACGTTACCTATTTTAAAAAGAATTCTTATGACTTTGTGGCATGGACATCAAGAAAGGTTCGTCATCCCTGCCCTAGTACGTCAATGAGCCCGACATAACTAGGACTAAACACTTTAGATTAAGCAACTTGTTTCTTGTCATTGACAGTTCGATGGCGGTATAAGCTAAACTCAAAGATTTTTACTATGCAGTGAAAGCATAAACTGAACATATAGCTTTACTGAATAATAGCTTTTTGATTAAGTAAAGTTATATATACGTATGTAATGAAAATGTGTGATTTGTTCATGATTATTTTTAAATATTCACCCAATGAAAGCGTTTCCTGTTTGCCCATCAACCCACGTTTGTCACGTCATAGTTGTCACGTTATTGTTTCAGCCAGCAGGCATTATATTGCTGTTGCATTATATTGTTGACCCACAATAATTCGGTTTTCTAGCAAAACACTAGTTATATTGCACTAGCAACATTCAACTCATTGGAGACATCTCCTTACCACCTGGCCAACGAGGAATTCATTTTCATCAGTGACAGTAAATTGATAGTTTGGTTAATTGGAAATGTTTACTTATACATTTTTAGAAAAACAATAGTCATTATCGTATAGCCACTGAAGGAATAGATATAATAATTATGTAGTTTAATGCACATAGTTAAAAGTGCATTTCACCATATGTTTCTCTTCACAGTTAGTTAGATCTAATTATGAAACAAATTTTATTTAATTTTTCATCAATTTCGTCTCTAATGTATATTTTATGAAAATGTGAAAATAGTTTAAGAATTATAAAAATGTTTTAATTTAAAATTATTGTGTTTAAAGTAATGAATGTATTGTACAAAAATACTCAATATGCTAATTCTGTAAATATACATGAGCTTTTGTCCATATTATTTGTCAGTTACTTTGTTTTCATAAAATTTGACCTCCTTATTTGATTAACAAAAATGAATTATCATAATGACGTCAATTAATCCAATAATTTGAGCATTAATGTTATCTATGTGATTTCCTTAAATTATTTTCGCCATTATTTTTTATTATAATACATAATTTTAAAATGTATACTTCTGGTTAATTTGTTAATATTATATATGCTCTTCCAGCACTAGCAAAAACGAAAATTAAAAGAGTAGAAATGTAATTAATTACTCAATTCCACACAATAATACTGGGTGTTCATGAGTTTGTTTTTATCACTTCAATATGTGGTGTCTTTTGGCTTGTTTTTCAATACAGGGGGAGCCGTAGGAAAACAATAAATGAAACAAGGTGACACGTTCCTTCAGTATAAGGTATTACTTAACGAAGAAATTACCGAGGAACTTAAAATTGAATTTTCTAATTTAAAACAAAATAACTGGAAATCATTTTTGAAGAGAACCTCCAAGAAAATTAATCTATATCCAATAGTCCGTAAACATTTACCACCGTAGAAAGAAACTCAACTGGTTTAAGAGGAGGAGCCCACACTAGCCGAAGGTCCGCTTTCTAATGGAAACATCCCTCTAGTTTACATCAGAAATAGCCTTTACACATGAAATAGGCTTGGAGGGAATACAACGAAATTAACAGGATATGCCTTTATTGCCAAACACAGTTATAAGCATTAGGATCAACGTTGCAAGTGATGACTCCAGGAGGTCAATCAGTTTCTTTGATGTCTTTGAGATCAAGTTTCAGATTTATTTCCTACCATAAGACAAAGACATCAAAGTGTCTCTTGCTTTCAGAGAATTTTCAACCTACACAGTGACTGGCAATCTAGCAGAGAAGCCTACTGAAAATGGTTATGAGTTTAAAACTCTTCAACAAATGACTAAGAAGATAGATGGTGAGACCGTTGAAGTGCCATTGTTCTTTGTCATATTAGCATGATGTAGCAAGTTTAAAGAAGTTTACAATATTAAAGATCTTCAACACTTTAAGATAATAATGAAAGATTGCCGGGTGTTACACTCAAATGGTTCATAGACATTATTCACGCTTTCTTTGATATGGCTTGAATTTTGAGTGTTAGAACGTTAATAAAACTGATAAAAGAAAAGATTAATAAAATATTGTCTGTTCATCGAGCTATTTATCATTTTTATATGAATCTCCTAAGGTCTCTAAATTATATATGTTCGCATATTCTCACTTAGGGAATTACAAATTATACTAAGGAAAACAGAAGAGGAAGGGGATATTTAATTTCTCTAGCTATTTTCATCAGAGCTTAATCTATTTTCTTTTCATATTTGGATAGTTTAGACTAAATATATTATAAAATATTGGAAACATTTCACAGCATTGATTTAGTAAATCTTAAAGTTTTTGTCATCTTTAATTTGAGAAACAAAATGTTTTATCCCTATTTTAATCAAAATAGAAGAGAAATTCCTTTCAATAAAATAATTGCATTATTAAATTATTTTTATGGAAACTCCAAATTTTCCTAAATTAATTTAAGAACGTTATATAAATAGTATTTATGATTCAAACATTTGGGTAATTTTTATATTCTCTCAACTGATTTTCCATTTATTTATAATCAGCTTCGAAAGCAAACAATATATGACGAATGTTTAGAAAATATACCGCTGGCCGACACCAAGAAAGATCAGAGATATCTCATCAAAATTTATTTGCAAAATAGCACGTTATATTGACATCAAATGGTAGAAATCACAACCCTTTGTGAAGTGTGGATAAATAAATCCGTAGTTACTGTAGATCCATTGTTTCTATAACTGCAGCCAATTACCACGGCATAGAACTGAAGAAGCTTCATATGTAATCCTGGGTATAGCAGTTCATGCGGTTTTCACATACTGCCAAAGTTAGTCTGATGTAGTAGCTGGTTATGTATATCGGACCAGCTGCAGTGAAAACATTGACCTCATGTTTTCGATTGGCAATGAATCGGGTGAAAAAGCACGCAAAGTAAATAATTCAATCTGTTGGTTAAAGAAGAACATTTGAAAATTGTGTGTCAAGGTTGTGATGCACTGGTTACTTAGGAAATTCGTTCTCGTTATCAGAAAATAATGAGCTCAGATCCCGATCCAACCAAGATCCATAGTTTTCACTAAAAGTGGCAAGAGCACGTTAAACATGCCGTGATAACCATATCCTCTAAGTGAAATCATATCTTTTGGGGTGCCAAGCCAACTATTGAAGGTCTTCTGCTTGATCCCTAAAAGTTGCTTCTTATTTTTAAATTATGAAGACTCCCACTCTGTTGCTACCTTGCATCTTTTATAGGCCCCCTACGGAACAGGAAAGCGGGTCTTCTCATGCGGGAGAAAACACAAACGTTCAACAATTGTTACGGGTTTTATAATAAAGGAAAATACTGTTGCACCAGCATAGCTCCCTTTACTGAGCCCAGAATTGAGTTCTACCAGTTAGATGAAAGGAGTTGGGTGAGAGTCATTGTAATTCAAAAGCTTGGTTCAAGCAAAAGACCCCTAATTCTTGAAATGCCACCCACAGAGGAACATTTCACTTGGAAGACATTGCAACCAAGAGCTATTTAACGTAACCCAGCCGTCTTTGTGAGCACGGCAGATCTTTAATTAAGCCAGGATTCCAACTCACTACCTTCCGATACTGAGAACGACCAATACCTCCTAGATACAAGGACTAAGCGCTGATTTCGTAACGTCACAGTAGTAGCTGAGGGGAATAACGAAGCTAGTTTAAGACAGCAGATACATTGAGCGATTGTAAAGTGAACTTTTATATTTAGTTTTTAATTCTGAGAACTATATTTATTAAAAATTCTGCAAATACCATTTTTAAATTTTGTTTCCAGCATTAGATTTTTATGTTAAAACAAATATGCGATTTATATAGATAAATGTATATATATATACTACTTAAGTTTCCTTACATAAACTTTTCATTTCAATATTACTATCGTTGGCTTATATTATGTCATTTAATTATAACATATGCTACAAAATAGAGTAAAAAACGTAACCTTTTAAGATTTATAATAATTCATACACATTAAAAAATTCATAAAATTATTTTAACTCTTGTTTTATAGAGTGAGAAATGCAACAGGTATAGTAGTTTCAATAATTTTTATTATACATTTATATTTCTTTTCAATAAAAGTTATTCCACAATGGTAAATTTTAATTTTAGTATTTATATATAATATATACTTAGAAGTTTTAAATATATATATATATATATATATATATATATATATATATATATATATATATATAGATAGATAGATAGATATAGATATATATAGATATAAAATACATGCACTAAAGTGTAATAATGAAAAATAATGCAATTAAATTCATTTGATAAGTTGTGAAAAACCATGAAATGGAAAAATAAAGACAACACAAGTGGGAACAAAATATTTTTATTAATTATTAATATATACACAATAAAAAATAAAAAAGTAATTTTTAACAGTTGTTTTCAAATTTTATAAAGACTTTGGAAGATAATTTATTTAATAGTATGTTCATAATTGACAAAGACCAAATATTAATAGTTTCAATTAAAAAATAATAAATCTTTCTGTTCTGGTATATGAAGGTAAATAAGCATTATAAGAACTTTAATACTCATTACACATGGTAAATTTTAAAAATGTTTAAAATAAACTACAACATATTTTTATTCTGTCTGGTAATTTATTAAAAAAATGAAATATATTAATTCAGTTGAAAGTTTTAACTAAGACTAGAAAATTTTTCCTTGATATTTAAAGCAGTTTATTCAAAAATATTGATGTGAAATAATTTTTATATTAATTATAAGGTCCTTCAAATTTAAGCTTTGGTTCAAGAAAAAATGAAATTGCTAAAACTAATCAGAAAATGGTTCAAAAATTACTAGTGATATATAGATAATGAACGATTTTTTAAATGTGTTCATATCAAATTTTTTCATGTCATTTTGGAATACGACAGGGTCTATAGAAATTTTACGCGCGCAATCATTGTCCTACAATTAATTTGAACACAAAAGAGAAGTATGAATGAAAGTTTTTTACGCAAAATATTAAATAGATAGAATGTTAATTCTAAAGACGTTCGATTTAAATCTTTATTTCTAAATCAGTTTAATAATTTTGATTCAATTTTTCAATTCAAAACTTTAATACTATATTAATTTAATAATATTGATTCATAATTTGATTTTATAGAGAAAAAAAAGCATCATTAGAAAATGTCAAATCAGTAATAAATTAAATTTTAATATAACATTAAAGAAAATGTTTGCTTGGTTCTTAATGTTGTTTTGTAAGTTATCATAGAAAATATAAAATAGTTAACTGGTGAAAAATATTTATATAGATATGCAGTAAAACCTCACTAATATTAGACATTATTTATTTGCCTGTTAATTTTATGCATACATAAAGATGACTTTGTTGCACACTTTTAAAATCTATTATAAAAATAATTTTGAAATTTAATTTAAATCAAAAATTTTCCAAATTACAGTTGAAGTAATATACTAAAAAGTTTGTTCATTAAAATATCATGTTACAATATTAGGCATTGTGAACCATAAAAAAACATACCTGAATATAATGATAAATCATTCAATAAAATATGATGTAGAGACTTAATTCCAAAGCTTTTCAATGCTTTATGCTACTTAAAAAACTGAGATAATAGCAATGCAGTTGAACTGTAATTTATAAGTATATTTGAATATACTTTTCAGAGGAAAGTTTACTTTTTCAAATGTCAGAGCAAGCATTTTTTCTCTAATTTTTGTTGTTTTTTTGGATGAATTTCTAGTTCAGGCTCATTGCTGCTGTAGTACAAGAGGCATCTTCGAAAAATTATTGGAACTGTTTTGTTGTTGACTTCAGCTGGATCGGATGGAAATCCGATCTACCTAAAGGCGAGACCCAAAGTTCTTCAAATAATTATAAACCAGAAGAGGACTGAGAAATATGTTCTCCCTATCAAATTCCGCACAGTTCATCCTGTGTTCCGGAGAGACCTACACAATTTCCAGTTCTTGGATCAATTCCTTCTTGAATTTTGTCCTTCCTTATTACTTCTCTAGTCTCGAAGTGAGCTTCATAAACCTAAAATTATATATATTACATATATTATACTTATCTTAAGGAGACATTTCTATTAGATGAGTAATAAAAAAATTGGCCAATTCCATATCCAAATTTATTCAAATTAATAACAATATTTTAAGAATTCATTCTTTACCTTTGTCGAAACTCTCTAAAGAAATATTTTAAAAATAAATGTTTTAAATATTAGCCTTTTTTTTTTAAACATCAAAACTTTTTAAGAAATCAGTTATACAATTTGGCAATAGCTTAAATATTTAAAAGCCAAAACAAAAGAAATTCTTCAAAAAGAAGTTATCCATATTGATTTCTATAGATCTAAAGCATAAATCTTATAAGTATATGTCAATGTTTAACACATTCACAGTAACTAATATTTAACACACTCCCATGTAATGTTTAATAATGTTTAACATTCACAGTAATAGTAATATTTATACACTTAACACATTTTTTATTAATTATATATTTTATATAGAGAGGAAGGATTATATGTATAATCACACACAGTTTCTCTCTTCTAAGTAAAGTTAATATGTGAGATACATAATTGATTAAGGTTTACAAATGCATGCTAATGAACAATAAATATAAATTATCGACAATATTTTTAAATGTAATACTTAGTTACAATACAGTGATTTATATTTTTAACAAAATTAAATTTATATTACACTCAATTATTGTTCATTTGTTCATTAAATTTAGCTTACAATTAAATATTTGAATTATTTTATGTATTATTAATACACTTAAATAAAATACACCAGTTAATCACAAGCAATTTAAAGTTTACATCTTATTTGTATCGTATCATTATTAAATTTATATTATAACTGATTGTAAACGTCACGACCAGATCATAAAGAACATGTTACATTATGTTAAGTTTCCATGTTAAAAATTATGGTTAAATAGTACGAATTTTTTAAATGATAATAATGTTCAAAATATAATCAAGTAATTAGCACTAGTCAGCATTCATTTAAAAGTATATATAAGTAATGTGTGAAAATGATTAACTTAATTTTATTAAATTGATTAATCCAACAGTCAACATACATTATACCACATTTCACGTTTTTGTTCTGAAGCAACGACGTTCAACGCGGTTTCTACCACTCAATTACTATAGTGACTTCAAGACCCAGTTTTGGCCAGCAGGCTTTCTATTCTTGGTACGACCCCAGTATGCACAGTAAGGTTCATGGTTTTTTGTTCAAGATAATGCTGTCGCTCACACAGCTAATATCGTCAAAAAGTTGCAGGCAAAAAGAAGATAATACAAACTGAGTATCCACTCTACTCACCAGCAATCAATTCTCCAGAGTTCTTCCTATTCCCACTACTTGAAAGGAAAGAGATTTGATGATATTCCTGACATCCAACGAAACGTGGATGTCAGGAATATCGTCAAATCTCTTTTTGAACTGTATCTTAAGCGAAGATTTCTCACAAAGTTTCCAGGATATGTGTAGGAGACCTCAGCGGTGCATAGTTGGGGGAGGACTATTTCGAAGATCAGTAAGGTAATTTTCGTTAACATTTCACCAACGATAATGTTACAGGACTATTCACCGAACTTTATTGTCAGATGTTGTATATTTTTGTTTCATATAAATTTCCTTTTAAATCTCTAACCTTTTACTTGAAATTTCGTTCTCATATATATTGTTTTAGTAATAAAAAGAGTAATAAAGAAAATTGAATATATACAGATGCCATATGAAGGTGACCACGGTGTACTCTCCTTCACTGAGTTGCTGGAACTCCGTGGGTTGGGGACGGGTCCACGTTAATCTGTGACGTAAGTTCTTCCGCTGGTGTGGCGTGGATGTGGAGAGGAGGGTGCCAGCTCAGGTGTGGCCTCGTCACTTGACCGTGGTTCAAAATTACGAGGCACCTTAATAAGAGCAAAGTCGTACTTTCACCTTCGTGGTGCTCTGATCCAAACGAAAGACGCTCCCTTTGACTATTTTCGCACTGCCAAAGGCAAAAGCGAGCTTGGCTTGTCCAAGTGTCATAGGAAAACAACAACAACAACATATTTATGAATATATATATATATATAAAATATTTTGTTCACAAACAAAAATTGCGTATATAAATCTCAGTTTTCAGTACCTATGATAAATTATTCGAATTTATGACATTGACTTGCTGGTAAGTTATAGCATTTCATTTTATAAACATGATTTTTCTATATAAATCAATTGTGTGTGAAATTTACCTTAATTTTTTTATTAGATGAAATTTCTCATCATGGGGAAGAAAATATATGAGCTATGTGCCATAAATAAAATTAATTTTAAATGCTTGCAATTAAATAGTACCTTTTAGAAAAATGTATGAAAACTGCTTATTTAAATTAGATAAATTCATTACTACAGTAAATAATTCAGATGCAATTTAATTATTATTGATACAATAAATAAATTTACCATTTTTAAATCTGTTTGCATACGAATTTTTTTTTGTCCAACATACAAGATTTTATATGCTCATAATTTTTTTTAATTTGTATTGTTTGATCTGAAATCTAATTAAACAGAAATAATTAAACTTTTAAAAAATATAAATGCAAGTATCTTTTGATATCATAAGAGCTTAAGTAAATTAAATTAATAAACAGACCTAACATTTTTACTTTCCATATTTTATACATGCTAGAAAGAATTATTTCTTTTTATTGTTTTTTTTTTATTTTTGAGGAATATGTGGTTTAAAATTACGTATTCACTCCATATAGTCTTACTAATTAATGTAATTCTTACGCGCTTGAAATTTAATTGAAGAAAAGTTATTTTAATATGTAGATGCTTTCAATTATATTTTTACTAAACAGATTGTAAAATATCCTCAATTATTATTACATCAATCTTTTTAAAAAAAAAATCCTAATAAGAGTATAATTCAAAATTACAAACTGGCATTTAAGAATGTTTCTTGTGTAGAGAGAACTAAATGTCAAATAATATATTTTACAGTTATACGAGTTTAAAAATAAATATTAATGTTATCAATAGAGTTAATTCTATTTACAGAATTGCATTGTAATTATATTGGAACAAAACTAGATGATAGGTCATTTTATGTGTGTGTGTGAGCTATTATTTTTATGTGATAATTATAAAATATTAAATAAAACTTTGGAAATTCTCTCTCAGATTTTGCTGTTACAGTAAATAGAATATTTATTTCCAAATTTTATTTTCAAACAATAGATACCACTATAGTTACAAATTTACTATAATTGATTTAAAATAATTATACGTTGCGGCATTTAATATCATGCATATTAATAATCATCCTAATTATAATTAGGATAAATATCTTAATATACCATTTAGTGATACATCTGATAAAAGGTAGAAATATAATAATTTTTCTGTCAACTCAAATAGTATAAATTGACTTTTTCAAGGAACATAATGCAATTCATTTATTGCAATACATCAGATACATTTTTCAGAATGTAAAATAATTGTATTAAAAAATTATTATAATATAAAGAATTATATTATAATATACTATATTATAATACTTTATTTAATTAATAATTATTTTAATATTACGATAATACTTTTCTGCAAATAATAAAAATAATAATCTCAAAAAAATATTTTTAAATTCTAAAAATGTTTAAAAAACATTTCAAATTTAATCGAACAGTATGTAAGCTTTTTTAAAATTATTTTCAATTTATAAATAATTTTTTTCTCTCAAAATTTGACATTAAAATATTTCAAGCTTCCTTTAATTTTTGAGTATAATTTTGAATTTGTAAAAAATATTTCAGCTTAGTAAAAATATCGCTAAAATTCATAAAAAAAAATGTAGAACTTAATAAAAAGCAGAAGAAAAAATTAAAATGTCCCTACAATATTGGTAAAAATATATCTTTAAAAATCCCCATTCTTTCAAATGTTTTCATCGTTTTTACCGTGAAATCTATTTATTCATACATTCGGTTTCTGCTTTTAAACAATTAATTTCCTTCTCCACAGTGGGGAGTCGAAGAGAACACACTCATTAGTTGCTAAGCAACTCATTAGTAAAAGCGAGGTTTGAATGGTTTCCCGAGAATCTCGAAAACTCAACGTTAAAAACCAAAACCACGATAACGTCTTTAAAGTTCCAAAACAACGATAACCTCTTTTACAAAAACTTCTTTAGAGTTCAAAAACAACGATAACTTCTTTAAAGCTCCGAAACAACGATAATTTTTTTAAAGTTCCGAAGTAACATGAAACTCTTTAAAGTTCGGGAAGTCCCGAAATAACGTAATGTAGAAAAGTTCCACATTACCGTTACGACTTCAGAAGTTACCAACACCGGAATGATTTCGGCAGTTACGATATTGTGGAACTGTATAAAAATGGAATTTTCCAATCTAATACATTAAATTCATCATATATAAAGAATAATTTAAAAGGAAAACAAAACAATTTTTTTTCAAAATTTTTTCACGAATCAATTTTTTTTTTTTGTAAATAGTTATATATAAAATGAAGAAGGAATAAATTTTTCACAGAAATATTTTTATTTTGTAAACAATTTATACGTAAAATGAAATAAATTTATTACACATAAAATACATCATACAACAAATTTTATGAAAATTCATCTCTGAGATTAAATTTTAATAAAATAATTGATAAGAGGTACATGAAAAGAAAACATTAAGAAATTACAGATAATTTTGAACAGTTGTAAAAGAAAGTGATTATGATTTTAAGGTACAAAGATAGCTAAGTTTACATATTTCAAAAACATATATTTGGATGGAAATTGAAATTTAAAAAAAAGGTATATAAACACCTTATAATACCAAATTATTTTTCTTTATATGGTATATAAATTGTTACAGCTATATATGGCCCTATAAAATGATCCTGTACAATAATCATACTACAAAACATGGGAGACTTTAAAATATGTTAAAAATAACACATGTATATGTAGACTTCCTAAATTATTTCCACTTTTTAAAATTAAATGTAACTTAAATACACAAAATGTAAAAGTGGTTATGCACATAAAATAAAAAGAATATTCTTATCGACAATGTATTACTGCAATTTGTGAAAGTTTTATTTTATTTATTATTTTTTTTTTGAAGAATTGGAATTTAAATTGTTTTAGTAGTTATTTTTAATTTCCTTTTACTTTCAGACTTGTTAGATTTCCGTTTGTTTATTTTAGATTTTCCTTGATAAATATCATTTTTAAATTTACAATAATTATTAAGAAGAGTAGATGACCTCGTAATTTTAACAATTATTCCTTCAAACGGATAACCACATTTGCAAACTGAGAAATCCCACGTGTCTTTAGAAACTAAAATATTTTTTGCTACATTAATTATTAAGTTACGTTGATTTAAAACTTTTAAAAATCATGCTCATACTCTTAGAAATTAATTTTGATGTCACAATGTAAATATGATGAACAATATTGGTTACTAATTCTGATGGATAAAGTAAACCGACTGTATCACATTTTTTTTATAAAACTACAATCTAAATCTATATCAACACTCATCGTTTTTTCAGTTATCTTTTTACGACATTTTACACATTGAATGCTTTTATGAATGATATAAGAACAATATCCTGCTATATATGTTATGAGAGGTAGAGAGTGTTATTTCATCTAGATCAGAATCTCTAATTTCTTTATTCTGAAATATTTCATTTGAATCCGGCTGCAACATTTCACTTTCATCAGAAACAGGATTTTCAATACTTAAGCTAAGTTTATTTTCAGTTTCATATAAAGCTGCCTAATAGATACATGATATTGATCACCGTACATGCTTCTGTATTGACCAAAACGAGATTCAAGTTTGTTTGAATCTTACCTAGAAATAAATTATTCAGATTTAAATTAATTGAACAGTATATTCAATTATGTTCAAAAAGGGTTGAGAAGTAAGTCTTAAAGCAGAATGTGTTTCTCAAGTAAATTTGCCATTATCTGCGTTCATGTTTTCCTAATTATCTAACCAATTTATAAATTTAAACAAAAATTCGTTTTCAACATCACCAGATTTATGTGTATTTGCTTCACACATGTGATTTAGCTTAAATTTTCCTATAGAGATTGATTTAACATTAGCCGCATCGCACCACCTGCAAAATATTTCAGTATAATTAGCTGTTTCATTATAATGCAAACGATTATTTTTTTTTCCTAATTCTTTAACACACCAAATCAAATTGTTTATGAAAAAAATTTAAAACCTGGCAAACATTCTGGAGATCTAAATTTCTAAGCCAAAGAGCTTTTCGTGTCAAACCAAAGTCAAACTTTAACAATTGTGATGACTCAATATCATATATATTTCGTAAAAGGGTGAAAGAAGCAGTTTGAAACTCTTTTTCATTCCCAAATGGAGGACAATACATAAAAAACATTTGTCAATTAATCCAGTTATTTCTTACATATTTCATCAGATGCACTGAATCAATTACATAAAAATGGCCTCGAAAGATCTGCTGCATGTTTATATTTAACTTTAAAATTAGGTGGGTTATTGAAATTCGGTATAGCTTTACGGTTTATTGTATTATTGTCAATCACTATACCCATCTGTATCCTCTAAACCCAAAACTATTTTTTTAGTTAAAGCAAATAACTCTCTCATCAGCTATAATACAATTCACTGGGAAAATGTGAATCAAGTCTTTAAAAGACAAGGAAATACTGCCTAACATGAAAACGTGAGCACTTGTTGCCGAATTTGTATTATCAGAAGAGTTTCTAACAATGTTTCATCCTTTATAATCCAAATTAAGTTTTGTGTATATTTCGTTCAGCATTAAAAAAAAAAACATTATAATTTTTACTGCTTAGTTTAAGAGAATATCTGTTTTACATATAAAAGGAAATATTTAACTTGTTCGAATATTGGGGTTCTTTCTATCATTGAACTTACTTTTTTATTGGTGCTTGGATCCAGTAATATCAAATTATTGGAATTTCTGATAAATTTTTAAGCTTCGGAGGATATGTGAAATAAAAGAGAAGTAAAAAGTAGCATGCTAGGGGAGAATAACGATATATATATTTTTTTACACACAGGTGCTAGTTTTAAAAGATTAAGAGCTGTTTAATAAAAAATTCAATTTAAAATTTATTTTTATCTTTATGATTTATACAGTTTTGTAAAATTTGTACAACTATATCCAAATTATTAGTTAAATTATTGCTTACAGATTTTAATTCAAAGTGATTAAAAATATTAAGTATTTCATTAAAACTACTTACTTTTAGGGGTAATTTTGCTTCCTTGTACTTTAAAATATTCTGTGATTTTTAAGAAACTGTGAGATTTAATTTATCTCATCAACTACTATAACATATGTAATACTAGGACTAGTATTATTTAAATCAATATTAAAAAATACAATTTGGTTTTCTTCTTCAATTTTACTCCAGTAAACAGGAATTTCATTCATATTCAAGCAATTTTTTAATTCAGAAAAATTTACAAATCCGAATTGTTTATCAATACTGTTTAATATGGCTCTGTTAATGTGCTGCTCCTCCAACAATCGTCTTCTTTCGTCAGGATCACTATGCACACTTTAATGGTAGCAGACAAATATGAAGGGCAGCTAGGAAATATTGACAGTACTGCACCTTCCTTCAATCTAATGAAAATTATTTTTAATTTTCGCCACTTTTTTCATTGTAAAATGATGTGATTAATTCAATATCTCCTTCTGCAAAATGTCTTGCACCAACCTGAAACATAAAATGCATCAAAATGAGTATAAGCCAAACACACATAAATACATGTCTATATATATAAACATATAGAAGAAACTTTATAATATTATTACATTAGTCAATATATAATTTATGAATTAATAACATTAAACTTTAACTGTTCGTACATGGTACTATATCCAATATTAGTAGCTATGAATAATGAAAATAACAGCATTATATACAATAACAGCTTATATATCTGTTGATTAAGAAATGTTAATAGAAATATTTTTAAATTATGAAAGAGGGGAATAATAATTTCCCTTTGTATTTTTAGTTATACTAATATTCTTTCTAGGGATTGCTTTTATCCATTTTTGTTTCAGCTGTTCATCCTTTGGAAATCCAAATACAGGACTTTATTTGATTCGTTGTAGTTGTGCCATTGGATTTCTTCTTCTTCTTCTTAGAATTGGGTTTGTATGTCATTGGGCACCTCTGCTATTATCAGCATTTTGTACCATTAACTCCAAACCCAATATTTCCTAGTTCCAGTTGCTCGGGTCACCCACTTTACTAATAAAGTCCGATAACCCTTTAATGGAGTCTAGGTGTAACTCTCTAGTATGGTTGATGTCTAAAGAAGTTAATCTAGGGAGGGCAAGAGCCTCGCATTAATAAATGATATGCTCTGCCGTTTCCTCTTGCGTATAACATTTCCAGCAGATAGGGTCTTGCTGAAACAGTCCCATCTGGTCAGAGAGTCAGTCATACTAGGGATAGCTTCCTGACTTTCACCAGAAGAAGATGGTTTGGAGGTCATTTCTACCTCAAGTGAAGGATTCATTACTGCCCCTTTACAAGACCGCCTCTGAGTTCCCTTGTCTTTTTCAGCAAGGTCTACTTCAGAGGCATCACCTGCAGATGCAGAAAGGATTGTTATTTCTTGTGTCTTTTCAGCCACAAGATAACAATTTATAAGCTCAGGTAATATAAGTCCACCCAGCATTGCCTGAGATACTGGGCAAGGCAAATTACTCTAGAAGTTTTCCAGGCAACTAGAGGCTCCGTTAAGACACCAATACTTCGGTACCAATTAGCCCTAGGCACGGATTGCATAACATCAGGGTTTACGGGAGCTGGTTCGCGGCCTCTGATTCTATATTCAAGGCTATCCTGTCATTCCTACAGGACGTTCGGTGATCCACCACTTACCGACGCGCCTGGTAGCTGCTCAGGCCCCAGGGCCATTGGATTTAGTAACACAACAAGAGTTCGGCATCTCGAAAAAATATTAGGAAAATATTAATATAATCAAGAAATATAAAACATATAAAAAAATACTCGTTTCAAGAAATTGTCTTAAAATTCACGTTAATATTTATTTCAATTCAACAAAATTACATTATCCTTTTTCAATATTTTCTTTGAATTATGAAGTAATTACTGTAAATTCTAAAATATTTTGTAATACATAAGATTTTTTTTTCATAGTCTTTGTTGGCGCCTGCGAGCGCAGCGTCCCCTTTGAGTCATAAAAAAGAAACCGGCAGTAGCCTTATGAGAACCGGAGAAATAAAGTGTGTTGTTATATAGTCCTTTTAAGTGGGTATTAATTGAGTTAAAACTGAGCTATTTAACATTGATCATAGTCTCACCGGAGAAAACCAGCAACCTATGGATCTATATGATGACTATGAGTGATAATTTACGCCTCTGCTGAGTATCGTCAACGTAATTGAGGTATGTGACTGAGTAATTTACATGTTCTGAGAATAGATCTTTTTATATATATATTGAAGTATTAATAACTATCCAAAATGTTTAAAGGCGTAAAAAAAGAGGATTTGATATTAATTGCTATAGAGTCAGGAGAAGATGTCAATAAGAAAATGACTGTTTCAGACTTAAGCAGTATTATAAAACAAAACCAGAAGTACGTGACAGAGAAAGATTCCGTTGTAGAATTAGCAAATACGATAGTTGAAAAGCGAAAGTCCGAGGAGTTGCGGCAAATAGAGTTAGAAAAACTGAAGCTCGAACAGAGAAAATCTGAAGAGCTTCAACAGTTAGAATTGGAAGATCTTAAACTTGAAAGAACGAAAATGGAATTAGAAATTGCTCGCGTGAAAGCGGAATCTAAGTTAAATTCACAAGGTGAAAATGTTGAAAATAATCAGACTGAATCTTTAGACTCTCTCATAAAAAGTGTCCGTTCTTTAACTATTAAAACTCCTAGTAGACCTGAGGGTTGGAGTTATTTTTTTGCATCTTTAGAAAGGTTTTTTTATTTCAAAAAACGTCCCTGATAAATACAAAGTGGAGATTTTGTTAAATTTACTAGGGGAAAGGGTGACTAATGTGATAACTTACATAAAGGATGATGAGTTAAATGTGTATTCTAAAGTAAAAACAATAGTACTTCGAGAATTTGAGCCTACTCCTCAATCATGTTTAGAACATTTTAGGAAAGCCCACCGCCAACAAAATGAAACATCGTGCAATTTGCATCGCGAATAACGACGAGCTGGGAATATTTGCAATTGAGGAAGGTAACAGATTTCGAAACTCTCAAAGATTTAATTGTGTCGGATAAAAAGTATGCCAGACCTTAGAGAAATTACGTGTCATATTAATATGAGACAGGCTGACACATGGTTTAAACCCCCTGAATTATTTTAGGGAAAGAAATTGATTTATATTTTACTTCCCGAGGTAAGACTTTGGTGGAAAATTCAAAGTTTAATAAATTGTCCGAGTGAAATTACGCGTCGAGAGTTTTCCTTTCGGAAGTTAAAAATAATAAGTGTGTTTTATCATGTAATGAGAATCATCTCATATATAAATGCCCTAATTATAAAAATATGTCAGTAAATGAGCGTATTGAGTTTGTAAAATCAAATCACTTCTGTTTTAATTGCTTGGGGAATAATCATAGGGTAACGACTTGTAAATCAAAACATTCATGCAATATCTGTAAGCGGCGTCATCATGCCACACTTCACTTTCAGTCAGAGCAAAAACAAGAACGTTTATCGGCGCCTAATGAGAATGTAAATACTCTCAATGCGAAAGTGAGTTCCTTCCCCTCCCCCATAGCTTTAGAATTTGTTCCTACTAGCAATAAACTAGAGCCACGAGGTCAGGATCAAAATTGCTTGGCGGCAATTAGTTATACTTCGTCAACAAATTCGAAAACCGATGACTTGGGAAATGTTTTACGCGTTCGTGGTTTATTAGACGTTGGAGCCAGTGCTAATTTTTTGAGTAAGAGTTGCGTTGACAAGCTTAATTTAAGAAAGGAAAAAATGAATATTGGCGTTTCAGGTTTAAATGGAATGTCTCTGACAATTAAATCTAAAGTTATGGCTACGATTGCTAATGATATAAGAAATTTCAAATTAGATTTAGAATTTTTGGTTGTTCCCAGTGTTACAAATTTGACCCCTTTAAGGCAAATTGATATTTGCGTTCCGCAATTAAAAAACATTAAGTTAGCGGATTCGATATTTAATGTTCCAGGTCCAATGGATTTAATTCTGGGAGCAGAGAATTTTTATGGACTATTAAAACCTGACAGAATTTACCCTACTAATACTAAATTAATTTTACAAAACATAGTATTTGGATTTGTAGTGAGTGGTAGTGTACCAACAGTAACTGAGACTAAAGTACACTGTGGGCTTATAAACGAGGGGGCCGACTTATAAACAAAATTATGCGGAATGTTTAGGAAATAGAACAAATTGAAAAAAACACAGAAATTTGAAACTTCTGAGAGAATTGAAGCTAATAATCATTTTATAAAAACTCATAAAAGAGATAAATCAGGAAATTTTGTGGTACAGATGCCATTTAGAAAAGATCCAAAATTATTGGGAGAGTCTAGAGAGATTGCAGTCAAAAGATTAAATTCCTTGTGGAATAAGTTAGAAAGGAATACAGAAAGGAACCCAGCATTATATCGTCAATTTATGAGTGAATATGAGTGCTTGAATCATGCAAGAAGTTTCTATGACGCAAGAACCTGAAGTGGTCTACTATTTTCCTCATCATGCAGTTTATAGACCACAGAAAGCGAGTACGAAATGTAAGTTGTGTTCAACGCTTCACGAATTACTTCAACTGGTGTAATTACTTCATTAAATTCCATACAGCTAAATGGTGGTGTAATTCAAGATGATTTATTTGCTATAATATTGAGGTTTAGAAAACATCGTTTTGCTTTTACAAGACATTCAAAAAATGTATAGAATGATTTGAATTGATCCTGCACAAAGAGACTTGCAAAGAATTGTATGGAACGATAGTAAGGAAGCGAATATTAAAACGTATTAATTATGAACAGTGACGTATGGAACCACTAGTGCTCCATATTTGGCTCAGAGATGTCTTCAACAGTTAGGTACTGATGAACAACTGAAATTTCTATTGGCTTCTCAAGCAGTACAGAAGGATATGTACATGGATGACATATTGAGTGGAGGGTCAAATTTAGAAAGTGTAAAGTCTAAAGCAAGAATTATAACTCAAATATTTAAAACTTGTGGTAGGGAACTACATAAATGGCAAAGTAACTGTCCAGAGTTAAGAGAATTTTCTGAAAATTCAAATGACTATAGCTTTGATCAAACAAAAACATTAGGGTTGCTATGGAAGGCCAAGAGTGATGAGCTTTCCTACAATATGCCCAAAAAAGATGCTTCTATGGTTACAAAGAGAGAAACTTTGTCCATAATTGCCCACATTTTTGACCCACTTGGTTTGATTGGACAGGTGCTTACAAAGGCTAAGGTTTTTAGGCAACGTCTGTGGAGGATATTAATAGACTGGGATGAAAGATTGCCATCAGATGTCGTACAAGAATGCTTACAGTTTTTTGATGGGTTGTGTGACATTAACTGTATTAAAATAAATCGATGTATGCTACCAGAAAACGTTGTAAAAATTGGACTCTTTGGATTCTCGGATGCATCAGAGGACTATTACGGTGCAGCAGTCTATCTAAGATGCGAATCAGTGAGTGGTGAATTAACTTCACATCTAGTACGCAGAAAAAGAAGAGTTGCACCAATTAAAACACTTTCGATTCCACGACTTGAACTGTGTGCAGATGTATTGCTATCTAAATTGATGAAAAAGATTAGCACTTCCCTAGAACTTAAGATAGATCAAAATTGGTATTTTTCGGACAGCAAAATTGTTTTGTCTTGGATTCAGAAATCTCCAGCAGAATTGAAAATCTTTGTCGCTACCAGAGTTGCTAAAATGCAAGTTCTGACAGATGTCTCACAATGGAGGCATTTATCATCGGAGCGAAATCCTGCAGACATCGTTTCTCGTGGCTGCAATCCAGCACAACTGAGAAATAATTCTTTGTGGTGGAATGGACCATTACTTATCATCGAGGAAGTAGAGACGCTTAACAACTGTGAAGAGCTAATTAACGAGGACTTAAAACATTTTAATACAGAACTGGTTAAGAGTTAACGAAGGTTCAAGAGACCTGTTTTCCTAGTGACTTTTAATTCTTTAATTGAGGAGTTACTTAGTATTACTAACAATTATACTAAACTTGTACGTGTTTTAGCTTTTCTTTATAGATTCCTTAATAATTGCAAATCATAGCAAAAGGTAACTGGCCTCCTGCAATGTAAGGAAATTAACGATGCTGAATTTGTCTTAGTAAAATTAGTTCAACAAAAGTGTTTTAAAAGGGAAATTATACAGGCCTTTAGAAGGATGGTAATGTGCCTGTAGATAGTAAGTTAAAAAATCTTTTCCCATTTTTAGATGAAAGAGGTGTTGTAAGAGTTGGTGGAAAACTAGCCAACACAGTAAGTTTAACTTTGATAAAAGGTTCCCTATAATTTTACCTACCAATCATAAATTGACTGTGATGATTGCTGAAATGTTTCATAAGAACTATTTACATATTGGTCCACAAGGGTTATTGTTTCTTATTAGACGAAGGTTTTGGCCTTTAAGTGGACGTAACCTTTGTAGAAAACTAGTGCACGATTGTGTTGTTGCTTTAAAGCAAAACCAGTACCTTGTCAACAGCTCATGGGACATTTACCTGAAGAGAGAGTAACTTCAAACTTTCCATTCAATTGTGTAGGGGTAGATTTTTTTGGTCCTTTTTATATAAACTATCCCAATCAAAGAAAAGGAATGTATAGTAAAATTTATGCGTGTGCTTTCATTTGTTTTGTGTGACTAAAGCTTGTCATTTAGAGATGGTAACAGACCTATCTAGTGATGCCTTTGTAGCTACACTTAAGAGATTTTTTAGCAGAAAAGAGAAAAGTGCCCACATATTTTTTGATAACGCTACTAATTTTGTTGGCAGTAACTCCGAGTTAAGGAAATTGAGTAAATTAGTTAGCAGTCCAGATGAAAACTTGAGTAATTATTTGTCCAAAGAAAAGGTTGAGTGGACTTTCATTCCCCCTAGATCCTCGAATCATGGTGGACTTTGGGAGGTGGGTGTCAAATCCATGAAATATCATCCTAAGCGTTTAGTAGGCAATTTAAAACTAGCCTTTGAGGAATTCTTAACCATAATTGATCAGATTGAGGCAATTCTTAATTCCCGCCCATTGCATCCCTATCATATGATTTAAATAATTATGATCTCTTGACACCTGGCCATTTTGATAGGCAGACCTATCACAGCAATTGCAGAATCCAACATCCTAAATTTACATGACAATAAATTAAAACAATTGCAAAAATTAACTAAGATGGTGCAGACATTTTGGAAGCATTGGTCTAACAATTATTTAAGTGCAATATGCAAGAAAGATCAAAGTGGAGGTTCACCAAAGAGAATGTGCAAGTTGGCACTTTGATGATTTTAAAGGTAGATAATGTACCGGTTTTTAACTGGCCATAGGGAAGAATAATGCAAACATTCCCACGAAAGGATAAGAAGGTGAGAGTAGTTTTAGTTAAAACGAAGAAATGGGTTTTTAAAAGGAGCATTAATGAAATTTGCAATTTGCCATTGCCTAATTAGGTAGTGAGAACTCTATCAAATATATCTGTGTATCATTATGTATTTAGAGTAATTTATTATTAATAGTGTGTATCATTGTACTCATATATTATGTAGTGTGTTCATATTTTTCTTGAGATTTCAAATTGTTGAATGTACCATGTCAACCCCGGGTGAAATGTTGGCGCCTGCGAGCACAGCGCTCCCTTTGAGTCATAAAAAAAATCGGCAGTAGCCATATGAGAGTCGGAGAAATAAAGTGTATGTTTTTATAGTCATTTTTTGTTGAGTGAGTATTAGTTGAGTTAAAACAGCTATTTAGCAGCCTTCTATATTACAGCACTTCAAATAGCCGTCTATTCAGTATTTTCTTTGCATATAATAAAATTAAAAAGTAAAATATACTAAATATTTTTTATTTCTATGCATTCATGTTGAGAGTGCAATATTATAATTTTATATTATCGGGAATTTAATTATTTGCAATAAATATATGAATGTAAATATTTTTATTTTTCATCTTATTTTAGAAAATACTTTTATATTTTCATAAGTATGAAAATTTTTTCATTAAAATTTTCAGGAATGGGGAGATTTTTCCTAAAACTAATAAAAATTATGCATTCTTATTTAGATAACTGACAACATATATAAAGCTGGAAACACACTGCTAGCCACCCAAACTGCAACACCAAGAAAGACAAAAGATATCACAACAAAATTTATTTTGTAGATAATATGTTGATAAAATATCAAATGATTAAATTTATAGACTTCCGTGAAATGTGGTTCCTGCCAAAATCAGTAGCCAGGGTAGCCACCATTGTCAGAGATCACTGCTGCCATACGCCTCGGCATTGATTCAAAGAGACTTTGGATGTGTTCTTGGGGTACAGCAGATGAAGCTGCTTCCACACGTTGCCAAAGTTGACCTGGCGTGGCAGCTGATGATGTAATCTGGGTCAATCGTTGAGCAACCATGAACCACATGTTTTCTATCGGGGAAAGATCCGGAGAACGAGTCGGCCAGGGAGGCAATTCAATCTGGTGACAGACAAAGAACCCTTGGACAATACGTGCCACGTGTGGTCCGCATTATCCTGTTGAAACATGGCTGTGTGCAAGCCTTGAAAATAAGGAAGGACAATTGACTCCAATACTTCGGAGTTATAGTTCTGGCTGTTTAAAATATCGGCAATGTGTGTACTGGAGAAATGCGAGAGTGATATCCAATAATGCTCTATACCATAATACCAGGTGTAGGACTAGTGTGGCGGTGTATAACGCAGCTGTTCACCATCCTCTTACCACTGTGTCTCCAGACTGGAATGCAACTATCATGGTGTTGCAGACAGAAGTGTGACTCGTCAGTAAAGACAATTTTATTCCATTCTGCCGTCCACATCCTTCTTTCGTCTCATGGAGACGTCTGTGGTTCTGCGTCAAGAGTAGACGAAGCAATGGATGCCTTGCGGACAGACCACTCAGCTGTAAACAGCGTTGAATGGTACACGCAGACACTGGATGATGCGTCATAGGCTAAATGTGCTGTGCTGTGGTTCGTGATGTTGGTGAGTGATCCGTCACTGCCATGCACACAATTTACCTATCGTTATGTGAAGTGGTGCACTGAGGTGGATGCGATCGAACACACACATCGGTCTGTCGTACCCTCCTGCATCTAACGATTACATATCCGCATTACAATTGTTTGGTTTCGTCCAACACGACTAACGATTTCCCTGAAAATTAATCCAATATCTCGGTAGAACACTATCCTTCCTCTGTCAAACTGGGATACTTGATCAAAAAATGATTGCTGTTTCTTATGAGGCATAATTGGTAATTTTTTAAACCACAAGAAAAACACAGTTTTCGAACTGGAAATCATCGAAATTTCCAAGCCTTCAATAGCGCTTTGAAGTGGTGCCACAAGAGCGTGTGATTTGCGTCTGCGCTGAAATTCTAATCATTTGCATATTTCACTTCTGCTAATGCATGTTGTAAATTTCATGTTATTTGCATGCTTCCTTCAGGGTGTTATGACCAGCAGTGTATCTTTGCAGAGAATAAAGCTCTTTAACGGTTAATTAGTATTTGGAAATTTCCATAAAGCTATTTTGAATCTTATCTTATATTGTGGTGATGAATTATTTTATTTTGGTAAAATCCTAGGAGAGTCTACACCCTTGGTGACAAACTGAAAAAAAGCGCTCAGCCAGAACGAAATCCGGAAAATAATTTGTGTCTCGAAATCTAGTGTATCGAAGTAAGGCTATCAAGTTTAGTGCTAGTCACAATTATTACCAACCAAATTCATTCTCCCCAAAGACGAGGGCTTTGCTGGGATCCAACTTATTATTTTTATTAACATGATTTGCATCTATTAATGTTATTATGTTCCTGATCAAATTTTATATAATTCATAAAAATCATGTATGAGTAGGAAAAATAGATAAATATTTTACATACAAAACTCATTAATCATTCCAGAACACTTTCATAAAATTTTAGATTAATATATTAGATGTTATTGTTCATAGTATTTAGTTTATTAGGTTGCGTAAATAACTCAACAAGGTTCAGCATCTAATGGATATTTTATTAGCGTACAACATCGATTGTGTCAGAGAAGAGAGTCAAACATGGCGCTCAAAAAACAACTTGTTTTTTCAAGTACAGTTCGGTTTCCAGTTAACATTGACATAAACAGTTAAAAGGTATAAAAGTAAAATTACATAAAACCGAAATATAAATTACTACAATTATTACAAAAATTAACAATAATTAATTACTTTTGAATAAAATCAACTTAACATTTATTACTTAAGGAAATAGAATTAATTTGTTTTCTTTATAAGCCTGTCAGGCATAATTCAATCAATTTGAGAAAGCTGTTTGACAGTACAGCCATCTAGTGGCAAAAATAACAATAACTGTTGTCCTTACAAATATCTTTGCTACGAGTGACATGCTTAAATGGTTATTCAGAATCTAAAAAAATTATACAAAACACACAATTTTGAATCCTATTATATTATGTGCTGAATGAGTTTCTTTCACTAACATGTTTTGCGTTCATAAATATTAATATAAGAAAATTGTTAATCGGGTCTTTTTTTGAGTTCATAAAATATCATGCATGAGTATGGAAAAATATAAATATAAAATAATAAATGTGCAAATATCACAAATGTGCATCTCATTAGTAATTTTTACTTTAAACTCAATACTAGAATGTTGTTGGTATTATTCTGCATTTCTAATTCTCAGAGTCCAGTATATGGGGAAAAAAACTATAGTGTTCCCTCGCCACTTCGCGCATGTTTTGCGGCGTCAGTGCTTCGCGGATTTTTCCAATAATAACAATTTTCCAATAATTTAATTTATAATTTATAGTTATTCTTTTGCGAATGTTTCTTTATTTTTTATTAGAATTCGTATTCTGATTCTTCTGGAATTTTCATTAGAATTCGTATTTACTTTTTCGAAGTTTCCATATTTCCCTTATTCGTATTCGTTTCCGAAATTAGCGTTCTAATGTTTCATTTCATTTTTTTTTAAAAAAATCTTATTATCTCAAAAATATATATTTAAGTTTTTTATTTATCAGGTTTAAATTTAATATTTAAATATATAAAACTCTTCAAGAACGAAGTTATTACGTCACAATTACAACATCTTCGTGCTGCATTACATCAGAATTACTTCTACTTGGTAACATTTCGTCGTCGCAACAAAAAAAAAAAAAAAAAAACCCTAGATTATACGGCATTTGTGCCGTCTCACCTAGCATCTTCTCTTGTTGTAAATCTATAGTCTTGTACATCATGTTGGTTGTCTCGCATACTGTATTTTAGTGTTCTGTTAGAGATAACTTGTTTTGTTTAAGCGAAAATTTTGTAAGAAACTGATTTTAATAAAATGCTTATTCTGTAAGCTGAATGCTTTGTATACATTCACACATTCAAATTGCCTTAAATTATAAATTTCAGAGCCATAGTCTCATGCTATCTTTTTATCAGTCGCCTACAGGAAATACAGAATCCGGCTAAATAATGCCATTTATTGCTGAGGAGAAGCAGAGCAAGAACTTTGACCTTGTTTATGATCAATAGTCGGGAGTTTATCAGCAGAAAAAAAAATTTCCCCCATTCTTTAATGAGTCACCCATACAGGCGCCATTTCAACAGTTATTTGCAGGGCTAAAAAAAAGAGAAGGGCTGACTCATCGCTTTGAGGGTCGAATGCCGTCTTGATCCAAAGAGGGAAAGAGCGTGATGTCACTGGGCATCGAATGACTGGTATTATCTATGCTAGCTTGTGTTTGATCACTACTTTCTCATTCATTTTGCCTTGTTCTATATTAGTATTTTAATTTTAAGAAAGAGTATTTTTAAAAAAGAAATCATGTGTTGTTACTAGGTGTTCAAAAACATATCAAAGTACTAAAGGAACGCACATAATATTTCACCGATTTCCAAAAGAAAATCAAATGCTTTCGAAGGAATAGGTGCAAAGATGTCGCAATATATAAATTCTAGAACCTCATATAAGATACTGAATAAAGATGTCGGTCAAATAAATATTTGCCATAAGCAGAAGCCCCTACTTCTAACTATTAAAGGAAATAAAAGACAAAAATTTTGCCTTAAAGACTCTATTTTCAGAAACTACTCTGCTAAAGCTATAACGCATTTCGCTGGAAACACTAACGCAGCTGCATTTTTTCAGTGATAAATAATTTATTTGATATTATGAACAGTTCAGGATCAATACGTGCCCCTAATTACAATCCTTTAAAAGCTGTTTTAGGAGTGCAAAAACATTTTAATGATAAAAAAAACTTTAAATGCAATTAAGGAGGACATTATCAATTTACGTGTATTAGGAAAAAATCGGTTTTACCTTTTAAAAGAGGTATTGTTGTTTCAATTCATTCTGGTTATAGGGTATATGAAGACTTGAAATTTATAAATGCAACTTATATTTTAACAATGGACTTAACTCAAGATACGAGATGCATATTTTCTTTTCTGAAGTAATTATGCGTCCAAAAAACACATAGATAAAAAAAAATACCTAATTTGTCACTGAAAGCAAAGTCTTTGGAAAATGAACACGACGTTTATTTTACGAGTGAAATCTCAGATTCTGCATTTAATGTAAAAGAACATCAAGAAATTATCAATTTTTTTATCGTCAAGATGATGAATTAAATCTTAAACTCTTAATCAATCCTTTACCACACATTATCTTGGAAAAATGAACTTGCCTCTTCCAACCCAAATTGTGATAAATCTCCATTTGTAGAAGAAGCTATGGTTTCTATGGCAAGTTATATTTTGCTTATAAAATTAGAGATAATTTACTTGGAAATATATTAAAAAATGGAGTCGAGATGCTTAATCACATTCCAAGTGGATTATTCATGTTTCTGCTGAAGGAGTTACTATTTCAACAAAACCATGGATGGAAAAAATGAAACAAATGGACATAATTTTTCGCAAATTTCATGGCAACACATATTTTAAAGGGAAAATGTTATTGCAACATTAATAAATGAAATAAAAACTTCTTTTCTTACGGTAAAACGAAAGGCAACTAAGCATTTTTGTTTCTTGAGAATATTTATACAAATTAGGATTTAAATAGAAATGCAGCTATATTATCCTACAATAGAGCTAAAAAAAACAAGAAATGTGTCAATAGTCAAAAAATCAAAACAAACTGAAGCTAATAGGTAAATAAATTTTTATTTTAGTTACTTAATTTTAATTTGAAAATAAAAAATAATTTTTGAGGGTTTATTAAATAATAATTGCAAATTACTTAATATTTGAGAGGCATTTGTATTTTTTTCACTCTAATTAAAAAACAAATTGAACTTAAAAGTAAAACATAAATATTTTGCTTAGAAACTTCAGGCAGTTTTTCTTCTTCGATGCTTGACTACGACATCCCCCATTAAGATCAACAATTAAACCCTTCTAGGAGCAAACTTAATAAATTGGAGGTGCGTGCCTGGAACACAGGAACTCCGTCACCCAAAGTGACAATGGGATGAGGAGGTGTCATTTTATTGACAGGAGCACCCGTGCAGAAGCACATATCTCCTATATAAAGTGTGAGTAATATGTTCCTATTAGATGTTGAGAGAGAGAGATCTATGTACTGAGAAAAAATATTCTATGACTGGGATAGGGGCGTTATAACACAATAGGTATGAGTGGTTGATCGGATTAGTTGGAATTGGTGGAATCGAACCGGTATCCCCATCAACGACAAATCGCTGGAGCTTTATTAAACAAGAAAAAGGACGTTTAACAGTATGGGGCTTACACACTACTGGCAGAAAGCCTGGGCAATAATAGAGAGTACGTATATAGTCACAGATAAAATTGTTTTTGCATAAGCATATATACAGAAGCCCAATAAAATATATTGGGAGTAAATAAAAAATTTTCTTGACTGCATATACTGAGACACAATAATATAAGTTGGGAACAAGGAAACAGGTTCTTATTACATTAAAGAATTTAACTCATGTTAAGCATGAGTAATATTAGAAACAATGATGACAAACAATTTCACGAGACAAATAGCGCACAAAAGACTAAGAAAGAATTTACAGTGAGAAGAATTCTTCTTAATAAGATATTTGCAGAATTTTGGTAACAGGTTAGCAATAGTAATGTTATGAACACAATGTTGTTTGAACAATTTCACGTTACTCAGTTATACAAAATACTATCCTTTAAGTATAAGGAAGATTTCCATTTAATAAAAAAATTGACAGAAAATCTGATTAGTATGATCATGATAATAGATAATTATACAGTGTCCATATTATTGTGTAAAATACACAAAATATTACGATTTAGGTACAGGTGAAAAAATTCTGTTAGGTATAATATTTACAACATCTAGATATTAAAGGCAAATATGATAAGCGAAATAAGATAAAAAAAATATTTACAAAGGAGTTGATTTAACAAGTTGTGCTTAGTTAGTAAATAATCAAGTTACAATTAAGATATTTCCATACTGCAAGTGCAGTTCAACATCTCTATGAGTGCAAAGTTGTATTAAGAAGTAGATTATTTTTTAATAATAAAAGCTTTGATCCTCGCCAAAGTTTAATATTCATAAAATAAAATATATTTCATAAGATAAAATAATACATAAATAAATTTACAAAACTTGAAATTTGGTTTATTTAATAAACTTATACGTTTTATGTGTGCTGGTAATTAGCGCAATGCGTTTATTAAGTTATGGTAATAAAGTACATAAATGGGGGAGTTGCATTATACTGGGATGGTCATTAAATTAAGTTGTGTAGTTCAATTTAAAGTTTGGGAATGTTTGTATTCGTATAATTCCTGAAATTTTTTCCAGTAAGGTGGCATAATTAAAATCAGGATGCGATGTAATTAATGAGAGTAATTGCAATTGAGAAGTTTAAAACGGATCAAGTCCCTCAGAAGAGAGGAACTTGGAGATTTTACTAGGGGTACGAAAGGGGGAAAAAACCTTCCGTCAGAGTATTTGGAGGCGAAAAAGTTATCCTTTCGCTTGGTCGCGGTTTTAGCGGGAAAGGAGAGAGAGGTCAGTCAACTTGCTGAGGCAAGTAGGGGCTAGTTGGGGGAAAGGCATCCCTCTTTGTGCTGGGAGGCGAAACCAACACTCCCTAAAAGGGGGTGTTTGCGAAACTCGCCGCTCGCTTGGTCCCGGTGTGTGTGAGAGAGGTCAGAAAAAGGGGGGTAGGTAGTTGACCTTTCACGGGAATGCTCGGAGCATGAAGAAGAAAAAAAAATTCCATCACTGGAGAAAGGCTGCGCTTGTTAAAGAAGTATATTTTGAGAGAGGATAATAAGTTTGAAAATGGCGGTATCTTATTTTTAAATAATTTAAGTAGGAATTACCTTATGCTCTAGATTATACATTATTTCTAAGAATAGATTTGGGTCTTTTCCTATTAGTTGGGTTATTAATGTTATAATGGGGTTGGTTATTAATTAGTGGATTATTAATATTTGTTAAGTTTTCAAAGAATTTTCGTTATAACCTAATAATAAAGTTGTTAATATAGTTTCAATATCAAATTCGCTAAATATATTTACATTTCTAAAATACATCGGCGCATTAGTAAGCATGCGTATTAGTCTATTTTCATAGGATTGGAGTCTCGTGAAATATCTAGAAGCTGCGTAGCCCCAAACAGGAGCGGCGTAGGTAAGGATGGGCTAGATTAAAGAGCTATAAATAAGAATCTTGTTATCAGTGCTAAGTACAGATTTCCTAAAAATTAAAGGGTACAGTACCGCTTCAATTTGCTTACTTTTTTTATAATTTCGTCTATATGTGGCAGCCATGTTAATTTCCTGTCTAGGGTAACTCCCAAATATTTCACCTGATTCGACTAGTTTACATTAGTATTAATAAGGATTAGTGGGGGAGTAGCTTTCCGTTTGTTTCCAAATAGGATAGCTACGCATTTATCTGGGTTAATCGCAATTCTCCAAGTATTTAGCCATTTCTCAAGACCTGGAATAAATTTTCTTAACGGTTTCGCTGCTAAAGCATATGAGTAGCCTGAACTCAGTATTCCTGTGTCGTCAGTCAAAAGGAAATTATTAATATTAGGTGCTGTTGGAATATCGGAAATGTAGATATTAAAAAGAATTGAGTCTAGAATTGAACCCTGGGAAACACCACTAGTAACTTCAAACCTTGCAGATTTTACATTATTAATTTTAATCTGGAAGGTTCTATTTTTCAGGTAATTAGTTAGGATATTAATTAATGCTGATGGAAATTTAAGCTTAATGAGTTTGTAAACTAAATCATCCAGCCAGACCTTATCAAAGGCCTTCGCAACGTCCAAAAGGAGGGCCCAAAGAGACAACCAGCGTCCCTTGACTACGCGACATCAATGGCTATTTCCGGTGTCAGTTTTGGAGAGCATTTGAGCCAGCCCTTCTCTTTCCCTAGCCCAGCATGACTGAACTCCCCTACCTTCAACTTCATTGAAGTGTTCTCATATTTCCGTCTAACTTTTTCTCTAGCTGTGCGATTTTTTTTCTTTTTTTTTTTCTAAAATGATGATACATTGCCTTCTATTTTTCTCCGTGACCATTGAAGCTGCAAAGGGGGTAAAATCCAGACAAGGGGCCTCTGATGGCGCCGATATTCTGAAATTTTCTCTAAAGAATTTTTTGTAGTTTTTATTTTCCCCCACCTTTAACGATTGTAACTGAAGATAAATATATTCTTGTCTTTTCAAGCACCTCGTAGGAGTCCATTTCAAAACTTGTGGATGGGTGTAACCGAAAACATTATTCGCAGGGGCAATGTCTAGAAGAACTTGTTCTATAAGTTGGCATATTTTCCCTTTTTTGCTTCCCATCGCATAGAAGAAAAACTACCCATAGTACTTGGGGTTGTCTTTTCTCATTCTTTAAATAGTTTTCTTGCAGTACATTGGTCTTACTGAGGAAAATTGTTAATGAATAAAGAAAGAAAAGCCTGCATCTAACATGTAACTAAATAAAAAGGAAGGATTTCCAATAAATATTAAAATATTTAGCTAATTATACCTGCTTGAAGTAAATTGAATTTATCGAATACTGAAAACTGGATTCTTTTATCTATGTAGACTTTTCTCGGAATCCACTTTCAATAGATACAAAACTTACAAATGTTTTTTTCAGATTCATACTACATCTAATTCATACCACATTTCTTTCCTTTATATTTTTTCGTTGAAAAATAATGAATAAGATTGAAAGAAAAACAAATTTTGAATGGCTTTACTTTAAATAAAACTCATTGCATTTCATTATTTTCAAAGAAAGAATTTCTAATAATATAATATATAGTTAACTCTTTCAGTATAGAACAAATTGAATATTTTTAACATTGAAAACAATATTCTTCTACCCATATGTAATTTTTGAAATAAATGTTTGTATTTTTGATTAATATAAAGTCATTAATTTTATTTCTCTTGTTTATACATATATGTATTTTGTTTTAAAAATAGTTTGCTTCATTTAGTTCTTTGAATTAAAACTAAAGAATTTAATTTAAAAAGATATCAAAAAAATTGTAAATTATCTTAAAATTAAATCGATCCTAATCTGTTTTGAATCGAAGCTATTGAGTCATTTTATTAAGAGAGTAATGAAAAATAAAGTATATACACAATCACACATAGATCATATTAATTATCCTGATTTGTGGGACAAAACTTATATGAATGATCAGTATATAAAAAATTATTATAGTGTGCATAAATTAATTACTAAAGTAACTCAAGTATTTGAGTAGTCAATTCATAAATAATTATCTGTATTTATTCAACTGTAATTTATTTTTATATTTAAATTTTTGACAAAATGATATCTATTTTATATTTTAGACAATATTATAGACAAAATTATTTGTATTCTCAGTGTATTAAATACTTGCGTCCATTTTTTATTCCCTAATTTACATATCAATAAGCAATGTTATTGTAAGATTTTTTAAAGTAATGAAAATTCTTGTTATTTAATTAAATTATGCAAACTCCTTTCCACACAATATCATGCTACAATGAAGCATATTACTGTAATTTAAACAAAATTAGTATAATCTGATCTAATTTATAAGTTATATATTTTTAGATGTTATAACTACATATTTAAATTTAGGTGTCAATTTATTAAATAATTTTGAATTTATTAAAAGGATTGTTATATTTTTCAAAAACTTAATTGAATGCATTAAACATAATTTCATTCATGTTTGAACAAAATGACATTTTTTAAACTATGAATTTAAATTTAAGTAAAAGACAAAGTGTAAAATTCAAGACTCGTGGTTTGCTTGTTGCTCAAATATCTGCACACGAGGATTAATTAAACCAGGGCCTCCAGTTTAAAGTTGGCTTCCGAACCACTGCTATGGATGTGGGGGTGTCATTTGATTGACTGGAGTTCCCGTGCTAATGCGCATATCTCCTAAGTAAAATTTGAATAAGATGTTCCTAGCGAATGTTAATCTATAATAATGAAATAAGTTATATCTAAAGCTAAGATAAGGATATCAGGATAAATTGAATACGTGGAAATGATCGAAGGAGTCGGAAATGGTGGAATCCAACCGGCATCCCCATTAATGGCAAACAGTAGGAAAAGTATTGGATTGTAAGCGATAATGGGTTATGAGAGAGAAATGCTGTATAATCCCTAATCCCTAGAGCACCAAAGCACCTAAGAGCACCAGACAGCTGGCGCTTTATTAAAACAAAAAAGGGGCATTTTACATATTTGGGCATGTACAAATCAGGCAAGAGCCTGCTCAGTAAGAGCAAACAACGGGAACACAATAATCATTAAACAGCATGAATCAAAGAGTTATCTACTGAACAAATTCATGATTATTAACTCAAAACCCAATGAGAAAGTTGGGAACAATGATTAAATACTTGTTTTTAAGATAGTTACAAATAAGTAGGTAAGCATGAATAATATTAGAACAATGGTAATTGAACAAATTCACGTTCAACGAATAACACAAAGCTAAGATTTGATTACAAAAGATTTCTATTTGATTAACTATTTACAGGAAATTTTTTTGGTTACAGGTTAGCATGAGTAATATTAAGAAACAATGTTGATCAGACAATTTCACGTTCGACAAATAATACAGAAAACTAAGATTTAATTACAAAAGAGGATTTCTGCTGAATAAAAATTTTACAGAAAATCTGGTTGATATAAGTGAGATAAAATATAATAATTTATGTGCAGAGTTTAAATTATCGGGTGAAATTTAGTTAGCGAAAACTTATTACTTGTAAAAAATATTTACTGAAGAACAATTCAAAAATTTTTCTGTTTAAAAAAATATTTATAATATCTAGTGAATATAAGTAAGCGAAGTAATATATATTATTTACAAAGTTCAGTTTTACAAGTTAAGTAAAACTTGTAACAATTTTGATCACAATGCCAAGTTCGACAAATACTCAAAACACAATGACTTAGATACAAGAAAAAAAATTTCTATTTAGTCAAATATTTACAAAATTTGGTAGATATAAGCAAGTAAATTAAAACAAAAATAAATAAATAAATAAAGCAAAAGCAAATATTTACGGAGGTGGATTTAGCAAGTTATGTATTAGTAGAAAATCTAGTTACGAATAAAATATTTACACACTGCAAGTGCAGTTCAACATCTGTTAGAGTGCAAAGATGAATTAAGCAGTACATTATTTGTTAATAAATATAACGTTGATCCTCATCAATGTTCAATATTCATAGAAAGAGTGGAATAAAATTACAATACTTGTAGTTTAGTGTATTTAGTAAACTTGTAATCCTTATACGTTCAGGTGGTTAGCGCAATGCGTTTATTAATTTTGAGTAATCGAATAAATGAATAGAAGAGTTGCATGACTGGAATGATTATTAAATTTAATTGTGAATCCCATTATCGGTTTGGGTGTATTTGTATTCGTTTGTTTCTAAAATTTATTCGAGTAAAGTAGCATAATTTTAAAACAGAATGTGAATTAAATATTGTAATTAATAGCAAAAAAAGAAGTTTATTTAGGACCAAGTCCCTCAGAAGAGAGGAGCTTGGAGATGTAACTAGGGGTACGAAAAAGGGGAAAAACCTTCTTTCAGAGCATTGGGAAGCACAACTTTTCTCCATTCCCTTGGTCCCGGTCTTGGCGGGAATGGGGAGAGAGGTCAATCAACTTGATGATGCAAACATGGGTTAGTGGGGGGAAGGCATCCCTCATTGCGCGGGGAAGCGTGGCACTCCGTTCCCCTGGTCCCGGTATTGGATTCAGTGGTGAGAGAGGAAAAAAAAGGAGGTTGATGGACACGGGGGAGCGCCGAGTGCGGGAAGATGAAACAAATTCCAACACTGGAGAAAGGCTGAGCAGTATATTTTAGAAAAGGATTATAATTTTGATTTTAACACAAAAATGATGTATGTTCTAATTTAGATAACTCTATAATATATATTTATAATTACTACACATTAGTATATATATAAATTAATATAATTCGTTCATAGAACTAATTATTAATATTTCTTAGAACAGTTCTTGGTCGTCATCTGTTACTAGGTTCATTTATATTATACTCGGGTTGGTTATTTATAAGAGGGTTATTTACATTAATGAGATTTTGGTAGAATTTTTGCGGTATTCTTATAATGAAATCATTAATATTTTCTATATTATATTCACGAAAGATATTACAATTTCTGAAATAAATTGGAGCTTTAACTGACATTCTAATAATTCTATTTTCGTAAGATTGCAATCTGCAGACATATCTAGAAGCTGCATAACCCCAGATAGGTGCTGCATATGTTAAAACTTGCCAAATAAGTGTTTTATAAATTAATCGTTTATTATCAGTGCTGGTAACTGAATTTCGAGAAATTAGAGGATAGAGCACTGCTTCTATCTGTCTACTTTTTTTGATTATTAAGCTTATGTGAGACAGCCATGTTAGTCTCCTGTCTAGGGTTACTCCCAGATATCTCACATTTATAGACCAAGCAATGCTAATGTTGTTGATGGTCAATTGGTTTGTAGGTTTTCGTTTATTGCCAAATAAAATGGCCACACATTTATCTGGGTTTATGATAATCTTCCATTTATTTAGCCAGTTCTCCAATATTAGAATATAGTGGCATATTGGCTCCGCCACTATTGCGTTGGAGTCTCCCGAGCTCATTATTGCAGTATCATCAGTGAATAGAAAATTTTTTACATTAGCATGTACAATTATGTCCGCAATGTATTTATTAAATAGTGTTGGGCCAAGTATTGAGCCCTGCGGTACACCACTCAAAATGGGGTGTTTGTCAGATTTAGAATTATTAATTTTAACCTGGAATGTGGGATTTTTCAAGTAGTGGGTCAAGATATTTACTATTTGTTGAGGGAAATCAAGTGTCCACAATTTAAAAATCAGCCCGTCCACGAATTACTGCTAACATAACATCCACACCCCAGGTTCCATTCGAACCCACAAAACTGTTAAACGAAATTCGTTCGGCTGCCAGCTCAGCGTTCAAGACACAATTATCTTGGAACTTTTTTTCTCATATTAAGTATGGGATTAATTTTATAAAAAAATATTTAGGAAAGTAAATAAAAATGATATTTATACTTCTCTCTAAAATATTTTCCTGCATTCTTTACACTTTTTTTTAAATCTTAATAGATAAATTACTTACTTTTTTTATATCTTAATAGAATTTTACTTTAATTAGTGAAAAATAAGGATATATTTCAATAATTCTTATTAAATGACACAGAAAATATTTATATACTTTGAAATAGTTCCTTTACTTTATATTATGATTTCAAATCATATATTACGAAAACTAATTTTTACAAAATAATAAAATCTAGTAGAATTTCCAGAACAATAACATGTAAAAAAAGTATAACGCAACTAGTAAATTCTCAATTTTTCATAACATTATTTAAAAATAATAATATAAAATAATATATATTTTTAGCTTATTTTGGTGATTAAAATATTTGTAATCGATCCCAAGCACGCGTTGTGTCCCAGTGTCAGAATTAATCTTGATAACAAAAATATTTGCATTATCATGTATGTCAAATGATAAGAACTAATAATTAAGGAAATATTGAAGTATTAAAGCAATTTCTTTTGAAAAAGATCAACTATACCACCCAGAATCTGTGATTTGTTATTCTATTTTACATTGAACGCGTGAAAAAGGGGTCGTTTGTATGTTTATTTTTAAGCAAATTAATGAAATGTTTAAACAAATAATTATATTGAATGAAAATACTTATCATATGTTCTCACTCTTGAACACTGACCTCCTATTATACATAATATTTTGTGGAATACATAAATCAATAATTATTAGATAGCATTCTATTGTGTCATTGTGTACACGTATCTATTAAAATAAGGATTTCTTCAATACTTAAGAACTCTCAACCGAAGAACAATACACCATGTAGCTCGTGTCGTAAGTACTTTTCTTATGATAGAATAAATATGTAGTAGAGATAGAATGGCAGCTGTTTCGATGCTTTGTAAGAAGTTGAAGACGATAACATTACTTCTATAACTGATTAAAGGAAGTTTTAGATAAGTATATTTTGCTAACCATTCTGTTCATATAAGATTAATTTTGCTTAGCGTATGTGTATTGGTGCGTTGAAATGAAACCGAAATAAATGTCTGTTCTTCATTTACATTATGATTTAATTTTTATTTAGAAAAAGCTTGAAAGATTGATGGATTATTCATTAACTTTACTTTGCTTCATTAAATATTATAGTTTGCTTACATAAGATGTGTTGATGTAGTTGCTCAAAAAAACTTTGTTCGCCTAGTTATAATTATTTATTGAAAAAAGGTACTTATAAATGGTAGTATTTAGTAAAGTTGAATCACTGCAAATAAGTGTCCCTACTATATAGGTTATATTTAAGATCTGAATTTGGGGTGATTTGCTTATAATCAGCACGAATTCAACATCAATTTAAAGACTTCAAGTACTCATATAATTTTATTGTTTAATAAACTGAAATATGTTCACTAAGGAAAGGAAATATTCATTCACGAATTTAACATTAATTTAAAAATCTCAAGTATGTATAACTGCAGTGTTAAATAAACTAAATGATGTGTAATAAGGGAGGGTATCACGAAAAACAAAACTGCAAATCCATAAAACCCTCATTAGACCAATCGTTACATATGCCGGAGAAACATGGACATTGAATGTAAGGGACTCGGAATATATTAGAATTTTTGAACGTAAAATTTTAAGGAAAATCTATGGACCAAGGCTTGATGGTGTATGGATCAGAAGAAATAATAAAGAAGTAATGCACCTAGTGAGAAACAAAGACATAGTGAGATTCATTAAAGCACAAAGATTACGGTGGCTTGGCCACGTACACCGCAGAGATGAAAAAAATATCATAAAAAGGATAACAAAGGGTAAATTATTCAATAGCAAGAAAAAAGGGAGACCCAGAGAAACATGGGTTGATAATGTGGAAAAAAACCTGGAGACCATGAAGATAAAGAATTGGAAAAATTTGGCTCTGAAGCGGGAAAAGTGGAAGGAGGTTGTATTGCAGGCTAAGGCCTGCGTTGGACTGAAACGCCAGTTAAGAAGAAGAATGGAGGGAGTAGTCATTCACAGCCTGACAGTTTTTGTTCTCTGTAAAGTGTTTAAAGACAGAAAATTAAAATATATAGCTCTATTTTGGTTATCCTAAATTTATTTATAATGAATTCCTAAGATTACATTTAGAATTGAATATTTGCATTAATTATGAATGAATTTCAATTTTTTTTCACCAAACATTACTGTTTGGTTTATGTTTGGTTTGATTTGTTTATCGCTTAAGAGATAATTTTTTGCACATGAGACCTAATTAAACCGGGATATATAATTTAAAATGGACTCCGAACCACTGCGAAATATTTTAATAGAATAAAATATTTTATGCCATCATTTTTTGAACGCTTGTCAAGCGAATGGATACTTTTTGAAACACATTTTATGGAATGAATGAACTAAAACAATTATCTTCTGAAAACAATAAGTGATTTCATCACCCATATAAAAATTTCGAGTGGAAAAGTAATATAAACGTATAAGAAAAGTTTTCTTTGTTGAAAGAATAGCGTAACAAGAAAAATCAAAATACATTTCGGAAATTTTATCAGTCAAATTACTTTCCATAGACTTAATTTTGAATGTTAACAATAGCTTCAATATCCAATGTTTATTTTTTTCAATTTGACTATTAACAGGTTCCATACTAAATTTTTAATTACTATAACAAAAATGAAAAAAAAAATACAAAATTGTGTATTTATTTCAGCTAAAAGTAAGTAAGAAACTTATTAGTAAGTGACTGTGTATCACACATTATTTAGAACTTTTTAATTTTTTTTTAATTGTTAATAAATTCGTATATTTCTTCACTCAAAATTAAATATGTGTGTAGAAAGTTTGAAGACTAAAAGCTGATGGAATATTTAAGTATAATGTATTTAAAATTAAATTAAAAATTTTTAGCAAGATCGACAAATTAAGAATTATTCATTTTCAATATAGATTTATGATTAATTATCGAAAAGTTTTAAAGAAGCAATATTTAGTTTTAAAATTTTACAATTCGATTTTATTCTAGATACTGAAAAATTAAGTGACAAAGAGCATTATAATTAAGTGCATAATTCTTTCTAAAAAGAATTTTAAAAATACCAAATTAGACTGAAATAAGCAAACATCAAACTTTAGACAAAAAGTTTTAAGTAAAACTTTTTTCTTTAAATTTGGTTTTTAATATATCTATGAAACAATATTCATCCCGGAAATCATCATAGAGTGCAATTAGTATTTCTTACACAGTTGCACACATTGATAATCCACTGGGACATGTAAAAGGTTAAAATTTTGATACTTAAAATACTTATAAAAAAGAAATGGAGAAAAAAAAAACAAATATGAATTTTTATAAAAATGCAAAAATAAACATAAAATAATGCACACCTGATAATTTATTTGAAAATTTATTTCTTATCATATGTGATAAAATAAAAAAAAACATGAGATACAATGAGCAACATAAAAACAATGAGTAATTATAAGGAAAACGACAATATGCATGCAGTTGTCAATAATAAACAAACACTGAAAATTGTATTTAACTAATTGACCGAGTTTCTACAAAAGTCACTTAAAAATCTTATAAAACTTCAAATAAAATGGTTGATAAATTAAAAAATTATAAAAATGGAAATTTAGGGAAAACAAATGAAATATAATTCATAACATTTTATAATAACTATAACAACATTTTTAACGTAATTATTCCCAATTCAATACTTAAAGTAATATTTCATTTACATTTCTTATAATTTAGTTTCGCAAATTAAGTATTTTGTTTAGTTCAATTCTAAAATTTTATTAAGTGTACTATTGTAATAAATTAAAATATAATCATTTAAATAAAGAAATGAGCTTTTAAATTTGCCTTCTTTAAAACAAAAATGTGATCTTGGAAAAAAAAATTCTGTTCAGTTTTTATTTTATTTATTACAATAATTTAATTCAGATATAACACAAATATTAAAATTTTCCAAACAATTATCAAATATTTATATAATATCCTGTAGTGTAATTCAGATAAATTAAACGTTTGTCAAAATAAATACTAAGAACTGTAGTATTTAGATCGCCATAAAGGAGACGAAACAGCTTTCCTCAATAACGAAGAACTCATCATAGCAGCGCGTGAGCATTCTTTTTAGGGGCTGTTGTTGATCTGCATTGTGTGGAATGGAGAAATCATCACAGAAAGTAGAGTGGTTGCCAGCTGGCTAGTGACTGAGTTAAATGGATCGTTGATCCTCTACCCTCTTGTAGGGATGGGAAGAAATACCTGTAACAAGTATTTTGTAATCAGTATTTGAATGTAACAACCTGTAATCAGTACTTTTTCTTCCAAATACTCAGTACTTCCAGTAACAAAGTCAGCGCGAGTTCGAGTATCCTCAGACAGTTGCAGGTACAATGTACTTGACCAGTTTCTAAGACTGAGCTAGTACGTGAGCACGTACTTGTTACAAAGTAATCAGCGAGTACGTGAGTACGTGGTTGTTACAAAGTAACAAGCAAGTACGTGAGTACGTGGTTGTTACAAAGTAACAAGCAAGTACATAAGTACTTGCTTGTTATTTTGTACTTGCTTGTTACTTTGTACTTGCTTGTTACTTTGTACTTGCTTATTACTTTGTACTTGCTTGTTACAAAGTAATAAGTGTACATTGCGCTCTGTCATTGGCTCTTCTGTAACAAGTACAGAAGAGCCAATGACAGAGCGAGTACAAGTAACAATATCATCGATATATCGATGCAAACAGATGAATTATGAGATTATGGTAGATTCTTATGGTAGGGAGGAGAAGGGAAATGACAGTTGGTTTAACTGGGTAAATTGAAGAGAGATACTTGGGAATTGAAAGATTTCTTTGGGTTGGAGAGGGAGATATGAATTTATATTGCGAAATAAAATACGCATGTACTTTTATTTCGTTTCAGTGATTGTAGTTCTTTTTCAAATATATGACGTTTTTTTAAATATAAGAAAAGCTATAGATATTCTTGTTATGTATTTAGCAATTTTTTTTAACTATTACTTTTGTTATTATTTCTTTTAAAAATTTTATTTTATGAACATATATAACATATTTATTTGAACCTTAAATAAGGTCAGATTTCTTAAATTAAAAAATATTTAAATTATATAAATCTGCTTACATACTTCCATTGTTATTTTTACTATGCATATTTTTTATTATAATTCCATATAAATATGTTTATTTTTTATTCAACCATGTTTTAGTTTCACTATATTTTACTGTAAATATACAGAATTAAAACTTTTATAAAATATGTTCTTTTGTATTTTTTACCATACGATTTATTTTTATTCAGATAATGAGAATGTTGATTTAAAACTAAAGAAGGTAGTTTATTCATTTTAGTTTAAAAATTCGAAATGAAAAAAAACTTAAATTAAGTTAATTTTTACCTTATCTTTTATTAAACCATCATGTGTTACTGTCATGTTTATTTCTTAAATTATGGATTGATGTAAATAAAATGTATGTATTTTTGTTCCTCCATTTTTTATTAAACGTTGTTTCTCAATATTTTACCTTAATACATTATAACATTTAGATTATTGGTAAAACTATTTTACATTTTTTGATAGTTATTGAAATTTTATTCAACTATATCTAATATAAAATAATTATGTTTACTTAAACATTATTAATATATTAATTATGTTAATATATTAATAATGAAAACTATAGTTTTAATTGCAAAGCTACTTATTTAATCATAAATTGATTAAGTTTCAGGAAACTGAAACAAGATATGTGAGTTATTGCAATTTTTATTTTATAAAAAACTGGTTTATCTACTACATAAAAATATAAACAAGTAAACGTCTTTTATAATAAAAATTATTATCTATTGTACATAAAAATATTTTACTATGTTTGTCTCGTTAATGTTTAATTATAGAAAAATAAAGGAAATTAAATTTTTGTTGATTTTTCTGATTAATTGCTGTAATTTTGTAAGTAAAACCTCTTTGTTTAATGTAAAATAAAACCTCTTTGTAATTGATTCAACTTCCCACTTTACAATTCTTTGCAAAATATTTACAAGTTAATTATAAAAATTCATTTACATAATTGGAAAGTCTTACTAAATTCTAATAAAAAATTAAGCTGATTAGGTTGAAAAATTGAAATTATATTATCTCATCTAATTTTATATTTTAATTAACATTGGAAGTCTTTGAAAATTACGATTGAATAATTGGAAAATTTACTTATAACACATATAAATTCTGAAAATAAATGTAAATAATAAAATGTCGTGATTTTTATATTGAATGAATTACGTTTAAGAAGATTTAGAAATTTACAATTTTTTTTACAAAAAAAAAAAAAAAAAAATCAGTTTGTAGATAAACAGTTTATATTTCTTTGCCTCATACTAGAAATTAAAGCATTACAGGAAAAACAAAAACTTGCCATTACTGAAATGTTGCACAAATGATAAGAATTATTTTTATAGATCTTTTCATTAATATTTAAGTGAATGCTTATTTATAAATGATAATAATTTAAATTAACATTAATTATATTAATTAATTTTATGGTTTTATATAAAATATTATTGATCTACTTATTTTGTTTTAATTAATTATTAATTTATTTATTATTAATTTAGTTTTTATTCAATTAATTAATAAAATTTTAAAAAAATTGTCATTATATTTTAATCCGATAGATGGCAGTACAAAAGAAATTGTAACAAGTACGAAATGTAATCGGTAAAATACTTGTTACTTTAAAAGTAACTGTACTCAGTACGTACTAAGTACAGGAAAAGTAACAAAGCCCCATCCCTACCCTCTTGGCTAGCTAGAGCAACACCCCCTAGTATTCTAGGGGGTGTTGACTAGAGTGTGTATCCCGATCCCAGAATGAAATTTCCATGTGTATGCCTTGTCTTTACGGGGTATTGGCCCCACCCAATAAAAGTCAATTTTATATTATTTATCGCCAACGAGTTAATAGAGTAGAGAAGGTCGTTATTTACTGGAACCGTTATTTAAGAACCGTTATCAACTAATAACCGTTTAATAAATAACGCATACCTCAAAAATAATGTTATTAAGATAACGTATTTTTCTCTCGTAACTGCTGAAATCGTTCCTGTATCGGTAACTTCTCAAAGTCGTTACGGTATCGTAGAAGGTTTCTTCACTACTGGCCATTAAAATTGCAACACCAGGAAAGCGGCACACCACACACGTGAAATTTGCATGACAGGTAGAACTTGCTGTGATATGCAAATGATTAGATTTTCAGCGCATTCATACAAAGCAGGCGACAGTAGTGACATCTACAATGTGTATAAAACCAGAGATTTGACAGCAGTTTTCTCATACTCAATTTCGGTTTCAACGTTGTTTTCGGCCATGAAAGTTGTTGTAATGCCTCGTGTAAGAAGAAGAAATGCCTATCAGCACGTGTCTGACTTTGATCGAGGAAGGATTATAGCCTACTGGGATTGCGATTTATCGTACCGCAATATTGATGCTCGCGTCGGTCGAGACCCCATGACTGTTAGCAGAATATGGAATGGATGCGTTCAGTACAATCATACGGAACGTCATGCAGGATCTCAGTGACCCCCCATCACTAACAGCAGAGAAGACAGACATCTTATCCGCATGGTCACAAGGGATCGTACAGCCACGTCACGAACCCTGAGTCGAGAAATGGAGTCATTTGCAAGGCAACAAGTTTCTGCTCGAACAGTTCGACGATGTTTGCAGCAGCATGGATTGTCTGCACGGTGACAATGGCTTCGGCTACCATTGACGCTGCGTCACAGACAGGAGCGCCTTCAATGGTATGATCAGTGACGAATCTAGACGCGGGAATGGCATTACGTCATCTTTACAGATGACTCTCGGTTCTTTATATAGGACTATGATGGCCGCATCCGTGTTTGGAGGCATCGTGGAGAACGAGCATTGCCAGCTTGCATTGGACATCACCATACTGGCCCATCTGCTGGAGTGGTGGTATAGGGTGCCATTGGATACACGTCTCGATCACCTCTTATTCGCATTACCGGCACTTTGAACAGCAACTGTTACATTTCCGATGTGTTAAGGCTCATGGCTCTGCCTTATCTTCGAGGCCTCCCTAATGCTTTGTTTCATCAGGATAATGCACGACCGCATGTTGCCCGTACTGTTCTGAACTTCCTTTATACAGAACAGGTTCGACTGTTACCCTGGCCAGCACGTTCTCCTGATCTGTCACCAATTGAGAACGTGTTGTCAATGGTTGCCGAGTGATTGGCACGCCATCACTCACCATCCACTACTTTGCAATGTATAATTATACTAAATTAATTATTGTAATTTTTTAAATGTAGTTGTATTTGTTTAATATTTGAGAATAAAATCACAATAAAATTAATATCCTACGTATTACAGCTGCAAATTCTAAATTTTCATCATTTATCTTTCAGGTTAATTTATAATTATGATGAAAAAAATTGTTCTAAAAAGATCTTTTTTGAAGTTTTATTTCTATCTAATTTCAATATAAATCTTTAAATATAATTAGCTCTTCTAATAACATTTTTTATTTTATATAACTGTAAAATAAATTACCAGATATTTAACTGCTTATTTTCAAAAAACATTTTGAAGTATCAGCTTGTAATATTGAATTATCTTCAAACTCTTTGAAGAAATTTGAAGAAAAAGTTGGTTTAGTAAGAATTGAAGATATATTTCACCATAGTAATTATAAGAAGCATTATTTTACTTATTTTTTAAATGTAGGCAACAGTATTTTCAAAAAGTTTTAATAAGTAAATTTCAATCGAGTCTTAAAATTGCTTAGTTAAATACAGGTTGGAACAGAATGAAATTTTCATAAATTTTATCTCGAAATAAGTATTAATTTATTTTTAAAATTTTAAGTATTTAACAGTGATTTCTAAGAACTTTGAGATTTTCTTAAAAGTAAACTAAGATACTTTTTACACAATCGTTTCAATTGAATTAGTACTTTTACAAATCTTGTACCATAAAAAATATGCGTTAAATTATTGAAACTTTGCAGTACAATATACAGACAATTTATATCATAAAGTCCATCAAATTGAAGCCGGGTTATAGCATTTCTTTAAATATCTATAATGTGTTCTATATGAGAGAGCTTCTTTTAAACAGAGACTCTGTTTTATGTATCATAAGACAGTAACTTGGAAACCTTTTAGTACCTGCGTTGACAAATTAGATTCAATTATCCCTTTTCTTCAGAAGTTGTTAGACCAGACCAAAAATCTTCCACTCCGAAGAATACTGTTATTCCATCAGCCATAGTTAACTTTTAAGGCCATTGTGAACTGGACAGTTTACAGTAAACATTTGCGCAATATGCATTTTACTAGCACATTTCAAATTATATTTCCAGAACATTTTTAACAGTATTTTTCCATCTAGATATATAATTATAGCTATATTATTTCTTTATGTGGATAATATTTTCTGTATTTTTAATGTTATTTCTCTATATATAACTTATGGCATTATATCGTAATTTTAAGCATGCATGTCTTTCAAGATGAGTGCCTGAGAGTTTTCCGAGTTGACTCCCTTGCATAGACATTTGCAGTCTATTTATTAAAAACATTACTTTAAACATTTACATATTAGAGTAACTTTTCTTCAATTAAATTTCAAACGAATAAGAATTACATTAATTTGAAAGACCATAATAAGTAAATAACTGTGGAATTTTATAACATATATTCCTCAACAATCATAAAAAAAATGACAAGTAATAACTGTTTTATAGTACGTAAAGTATAGAAAGTAAAAATGTTAATTCTGCTTATTAATTTAATTTATTTGAGCTCTTATGATATCAAAAGATACTTGTAGATCAAACAATACAAGTTAAAAAATGTATTAATTGATTAATTCTTCATTTATAACAAACTTTTTTTATATGCAAATAATTTTAAAAATTGTAAATTTATGTATTGTGTCAATAATAAAAAACTGCATCTGAATTATTTACTGTAGTAATGTGTTTATCTATTTTACAGAAGCAATTTTCATACATTTTTATTTAAAAATACTGTTTAATTGTTATTACTTTAAATTCACACAACCAAATAGCTCTCTTATTTTCACTTCCCCGTGAGGAGTAATTTCATGTTGTAAAATTATTTAAGATAAATACACTATTGAGGCATATAGAACAGTAAAATCACACACACATGTATGTGAAGTAAAATTCTATAACTTATCAGAAAGGCAAATTCCTATAATCAAATAGTTTCACGTAGGTGCTAAATATTCTGGTTTACATTTAAAATTCTTTACTTTTAAAGAAAATATTATTTTCTATTTATGTACATAAATATGTAATTTTATAGTAAATGGCACTTGTATATATCCAATTTTCCTTTTATTACACAGATGATTTATATGAAAATTAAATTCGATTAAAATGTTGAATATTGAAAAAGAAATTTATATGAAATAGTAAAATATAATTAATTATTAAATATAAGTTAGTTTAGTGTATATCACTGGTTAAATTATCATTAATATGATTTCACTATTTGAAAACTGTGGGTTCGGTAGTGATGTTACCATAAGCAATGATGGATGGTGCCCTTTGGATATTGATTAATTGCATGGTTATATTTGTAAGTTGATAAGATAGTAAAATTTAGAAATTTCGATCAAAACTCAACTTTTTATTTATATTGTGTCTCTAATTAGAGAAATACTTTTTCCAAGAAGATATAATTTAAGATTTATTCGAGCATAAGTATATACTCAATATTATATACTCAATAGTAATCCTTAGTGTAAAAGAAACATCAGTTTTAATTTGTAAGAACTTATAATAGAAATTATAATGAGGAATCAATTAAATTCATCTTGTGAGAAACTGAATTATGTTTGATTTAAAAAAAATTCAAATTTAGGTATATTTTATACATTAAATTAATAAAATACATTAATAAGCAATTAATATCATTGGGAAACAAATTATGTAAATACACATTACTTAAGAATTTTTAACTGAGAAAATCAGTTGACAGTAAAAAAAAATTATAAATCTAATTTAATCCATTGCAATTATTTTAAAAAATAAGTAAATGAAAATCAGTCTAGACTTAAATGTTGAACTTCCGTATAATAAAGTAGGAAATTCCTAAAAAAATGATTAAAGAATGTAACAAAAATCATTAAAATTTCTTTCAGTAAGTGATTTTCGATGCTTAGTCACTAAATTTCACCCTACACCTCATTTCCGAAAAAAAAACCCAGTTTTGTCACTCCACGAAAGCTTCCTTTCACTCCATAGAATTTCCAAGCAGTCCAAAGGGAACGGATTTCTTGGAATAACTTTTCGAAAAAGCCGTTATTTGATAACGCTTTTTAGAACACGTTATTTGCTTGGAACGTAACGTTGATAACTAGTTATCCAAAAGTAACTGTTTTCGCCTTTATTTAAAGTAGAGTATGCTTTGGTGTTGCAATCTTGGCGAGGAACGTATAATTTTTTAGGGTTGCCATTTTTTGTATAATATAAATATCACTCAGAATCACGACAAACTTGTACATCCGCCATTTCGAAGTTCATTTTTTAAGAGGAAAGAAGCTTTGGCTTCTTTCCTTAGCAAACAAAAATTAGAACTTTTATTTTATAACACACACACACACACACATATATATATATATATATATATATATATATATATATATATATATATATATATATATATATATGTATGTATGTATATATACATATATATATGTATATATATATATATATAGATATACATACATACATATATATATATATATATATATATATATGTATGTATGTATGTATATATACATATATATATATATATATATATATATATATATATATATATATATATATGTATATATGTATGTATGTATGTATATATACATATATATATAGATATACATACATATATATATATATATATATATATATATATATATATGTATGTATGTTTATATATATATATATAAATATATATATATATATGTATGTATGCTTATATATATATATATATATATATATATATATATATATATATATATAACGGAATAGAATAGAATAGATCTACGAGATGTCAATATGATCATTATGTGACTAATTTCAGGGATTTACTGTCGCTAGGTTGCCACAAACAACATTTATATCGAGTTTATAAAAACTTAACCATTATAACATGTTTTATATATTTTTATTCATATACTAATGAAATATTGCTATTTCAAATTAGACTTCGTATTTAAAAATCTTTTTTAAACATCCTATATTAACTGTGCTAGAATATGACTGAATTTTAATGTGTATTTTATTTTATATTTTGTTCTTACGAAAGTATCTATATGATTGTTTTTCATATGATGACGATTTCAGAACATGCTTTGGAGTGTTTGAGTTACTTTTTAATTTAGTTTAAGAACGAAATACTATGAATTATATAAGTGAATTTCAATCCAAATTACAAAATTATATAATTATGTAATATTTCTAAAATAAATTTTATATTTCTTTTACTATCCTTGTGTTTTAGTTGGAATATTCTGTCTAAGTATCAGTTTAAAGAACGCTAAGAATTTCCTTTCTTTGAAGGAAACCATGTGATAATGATATGAAACAATGTAAGGATACAACATTGAATACCATTTGAGTAAAATATATTATTTTCCTTCTTTAAGAAATAATCAAAGAATGACGGTTTGTATCTCTATCCATTTCAGAATCTTGAAGTGTATAAGTTAGTAACACATTGTTTTCTTTTTAAGCTGAAAATGAATGCCAAATTTTAAAATTAAGATTTCAAAGTAAAATAATATATATATTGAGAGAAAAACATATCATTATCTTGTTGCACACAAAAATGTTTGCTACAAAACTAGCTACTTCAAGGAATTTATTTGTGAGTTAATTTGTACATTTGTGAGTCAGTTTATACTGTGTGTGTTCATGTTAATGTATCAAAAAACAAGGTCATAGTTTATATCAATGTAATCACATGTGAAAATTGTAGTAAATGGAAGTTTCCTGTGGTGTTGTTAAAAGAAAAATATTTATACGATTGCTATTTCAGGGGATTTATAGCTGTGATTTGGCATCTATCCCATAGAAATGTATCTAAATTTTAATAATTACTGAATTAATTTGAGTTTTCGAAATTAATTTATGATAAATTGAGAGAATTTGTAAAAGATATGCTCATCAAGAGAAATTTCCATTTGATGTGTGTGTGAGAGAGAGAGAGAGTGGGGATTTAATTATCAAACTAAGATATGTGGAAAATCAGTTTTAATAACAATTAGTTCCAGTTTAAATTAGTGAAATTGCATATTGAACTAATAAAAATCATATCAGAATAGCAATTTTTTAAGAAAGTTGCCAGCAGATTTTCAAAAATAAACTAATGAAATATAATTTTACAGTTATCAATTAAATTTATAAGTGTGATTTTAAAGGTCTTTTTTTATTTAAATAACATGATTTACATTTAACGTAAACTCAACGTAGATTCATCAGAAGTATAAAAAATAAATTAAGTTTAAATTAAAGTAATTAAATAATAAATAAAGCCTCATTGACATCCATATTGAATATAAACAACTTTTTGAATGTTTTTTTATGTTGGCCAATGAAAAATTGCCATTGTTCTTATAATATTCAATTAAATATAGTAAACCTGGAACCGTTCACAAACTCAGTTATAAGATATACCAATTCAACAAGTAGAGGAGAAATGAATAACAAAGTTTGCAAGACAATTTTTATATGTTAATTTTATTATTTCCCTCAGATTTTAGAATTTGGAAATTACTCAATGTAGAAAAATCTGATTAGTTTCTTTAATCATAAAATAAAATGCTGCACAAAATATCTGGCCAAAACTGAAAATTCTTTTAATATAGTACAGTACTAAACTTTCTTTATGAAGAGCATATGTATAGGTAGATTTTCATAAGATGTTAATCTAACAATTGGAATAAGAGCAAATATAAATAAAATGGATGACTTTGGTGTGTTACTTTATTTAAAAAAAAGCATAAAAAATTAAAAAGTTCTATAATTTTCTTGATTACTGTAGACACAATTATTATCAGATTTTTATTTTTCATCTAGTAACAATTATACCATGAGTAAAACATTAGTTTTCATCTATCAAAAGTACATTTAACTGATATAATGCTCCCAGTATATCTACCTTAAAAATTTTTGAATGTTAAAATCATCGTGGCTTTCTAACTATAATTTGTAGTAGGAAGGTTTCCAGATTTTGGGGCATTATAAGGAAAGTCTGGCTTCAGTACCAGGCTATCAACTTTTCAAACTGCTCTTCAGTTAGGGGAGTCTAAAACAAAATCTAAACAATCCACACAATTAGTTGAATTTAAAATACTAGTTAAAGAAAAATTACAGTCTAAGAAAAAAAATTTATAGGATTGTTTTTGATTTTTATGTATACGTTAGAACATAACATAATTGCTGTAGATGAAAGGTAAGTTCTGTACAAACTAAACGCTGTATAATTGATTTGATGATCCTTTCTTAATGTTTGAAATGTATTATTTTCAATTGTATGATGTTTTTTATGCTCTGCTTGTATGAAATTGGTGTTGTTAAAGTTTGAATTTATTAATGATTTGTTAATTAAATTTTAATTTACAAGATCTGAAATGCACTTGACGTCTGTCAATATTTTCAGAATTGCATTGAATATGTTTTTTTGTTTAACTTCATGGAAATTTTTTCTCTTCTATTATATTTAATTAATGAAAATTATTTAATTTGAGGTGATAATTGCTTGTATTATAAAATGTACTTCTGTTTCTTCATTGTTTCTTAGTCTAAAAAATCTCCTTTTTAATATTTTATTCCATTTTTCCTTTTACTAAATAATTTGTAAGACAATTCTAGAATATTATAGAGTTTATTTGCATTTAAATTCTACTACAATGTTGCAAGATTTTTAAGAGGAATATTTAACGTCTTTTCTTAACAGAAAATAAGTGAAATAAAAGAAAATTTTCATAAGATTTGGGCATTTGGGATTGCTTTTTGAGGAATCTGTAACTAAAGAAGCTTTTCTCGGAAGTATTATTTTATTTTATGCAAAGAGAAACAAGTTTTAAAATTGATACTACCATTTTCAGTTTAATTTAGTGCATATTCTTAGCTAAATGTTTGTTTTATTTTACATAATCTTGCATTTAGCTGCTTGAAGGTATGCATGTAAAATATTTCTTCCCATTAAAAGTTTTGAGTTTTTATTGTACTGCAAATCACCTTTTCCATGTGCAATATTTTATAAATAGTTTGTTCTGCATTGTTTATGATTTTTTGTTGATAGAATTTTGTGATCATAAATTAAACATGTTTCTATGAAGAAAATAGAAAATTTTTCAACTGTAAGTGTGGCAATTTTTTTTTGTTTATCTTTATAGTGGTATTTGTCTATGAATATGTTCCAATTAATAGAAATTTTATAATTGTTTTAAAAATAATTGAAAAAGAATCTGTTATTTACCTTAGTCTTTGTAAACAGTAATATCTTTTCCAGTATTAAATATTTTTCATTTTGGCAAGTATTCATAGAGACTTATTGTAATTTTATTATTTTTACAGAATAATTTTGTTGCAATAAAAAGGAATAATGATTTCTGGTTTATTTCTTCTACTACTTGAACCTTTGGAGTTCCTGTTTTATTGTAAGTTTTGTTTACTTCAAAAAATCTTTATTTAAAAATTGGACTTGATTATTTTTGTATATATTTGGAAGAAACATGTTTGGCATGCAGTTCCTTCTTTTTAAATTCTTCTTTTAAGTATAGTTATTTTTCCTTTTAAATCTTTTTAATTTTTTGTATTCATTAAAAATATTTGCAAAAATATTTATCCCTCCTGTCTCATTATAAAGATTTCAATTTATTCCACATATTTTCTCGCTGGTATGTCAATAAATGAAACTTATGGTTACTGATCATTGCTATATATGTTATTTTTTGTTTGATGTAAATTCTACAAAAACTATATATTCCTTGCAGGAATTAACATATTTTACTTACAATGAGCATTATTATTTTAGTAAAATACCCCTTTAAATTGTGTAAATATATTGTTTAGAAAAGATTTATCCCGCTTATCGATACATGAGTAATTTTTTTACATTGCTTTGAGAACCATTTTCCCTTTTAAAATATTTCTTGTCCTTTACTGTAGTATTAAGATATATTTGCTTTTATTTTTATGTAACATTTCAGAGAAAATGTTTGCTGTATTTCCTATCTTTGATCAGTTTAATATTAGATTTCAATTCAATTTCCTAAGTTCTGTACAAACTAAACTCTGTATAATTGATTTGATGATTCTTTATTAATGTTTGAAACATATTATATTCAATTGTATGATGTTTTTTATGCTCCGCTTGTATGAAATTGGTGTTGTTAAAGTTTGGATTTATTAATGATGTGTTAATTAAATTTTAATTTACAAGATCTTAAATGCAATGACGTCTGTCAATATTTTCAGAATTGCATTAAATATGTTTTTTCCTTTAACTTCATGGAAATTTTTTCTTTTCTATTATATTTAATTAATGAAAATTATTTAATTTGAGGTGATAATTGCTTGTATTATAAAATGTACTTCTGTTTCTTCATTGTTTCTTAGTCTAAAAGTTTCTCCTTTTTAATATTTTATTCCGTTTTTCCTAAATTATTTGTAAGACTATTCTAAAATATTATAGAGTTTATTTACATTTAAATTCTACTACAATGTTGCAAGATTTTTAAGAGGATATTTAAACTCTTTTTTTAACAGAAAATTAGTGAAATAAAAGAAAATTTTCATAAGATTTGGGCATTTGGGATTGCTTTTTTGAAGAATCTGTAACTAAAGAAGCTTTTCTCGGAAGTATTATTTTATTTTATGCAAAGAGAAACAAGTTTTAAAATTGATACTACCATTTTCAGTTTAATTTAATGCATATTCATAGCTAAATGTTTGTTTTATTTTAGATAATCTTGCATTTAGTTGCTTGAAGGTATGCATGTAAAATATTTCTTCCCATTAAAAGTTTTGAGTTTTTATTGTACTGCAAATCACCTTTTCCATGTGCAATCTTTTATAAATAGTTTGCTCTGCATTGTTTATGAGTTTTTGTTGATAGAATTTTGTGATCATAAATTAAACATGTTTCTATAAAGAAAATAGAAAATTTTTCAACTGTAAGTGTGGCAATTTTTTTTGTTTATCTTTTTAGTGGTATTTGTCTATGTATATGTTCCAATTAATAGAAATTTTATAATTGTTTTAAAAATAATTGAAAAAGAATCTGTTATTTACCTTAGTCTTTGTAAACAATAATATCTTTTCCAGTATTAAATATTTTTCATTTTGGCAAGTATTCATAGAGACTTATTGTAATTTTATTATATTTACAGAATATTTTGTTGCAATAAAAATGAATAATGATTTCTGCTTTATTTCTTCTACTGCTTAAACCTTTGGAGTTCCTGTTTTATTGTAAGTTTTGTTTACTTCAAAAAATCTTTATTTAAAAATTGGACTTGATTATTTTTGTATATATTTGGAAGAAACATGTTTGGCATGCAGTTCCTTCTTTTTAAATTCTTCTTTTAAGTATAGTTATTTTTCCTTTTAAATCTTTTTAATTTTTTGTATTTATTAAAAATATTTGCAATAATGTTTATCCCTACTTTCTCATTATAAAGATTTCAATTTATACCACATATTTTGTCGTTGGTATGTCAATAAATAGAAACTTATGGTTACCTATCATTGCTATATATGTTATTTTTTGTTTGATGTAAATTCTTCAAAAACTATAAAGTCCTTGCAGGAATTAACATATTTTTTTTATAGTGAACATTATTATTTTAGTAAAATTCCCCTTTAAATTGTGTAAATATATTATTTAGAAAAGATTTATCCCGCTAATCGATACATGAGTAATTTTTTTACATTGCTTTGAGAACCATTTTCCCTTTAAAAATATTTCTTGTCCTTTACTGTAGCATTAAGATATATTTGCTTTTATTTTCATGTAACATTTCAGAGAAATTTATCGAAAATGTTTGCTGTATTTCCTATCTTTGATCAGTATAATATTAGATTTCAATTCAATTTCCTAAGTTCTGTACAAACTAAACACTGTATAATTGATTTGATGATCCTTTCTTAATGTTTGAAATATATTATTTTCAATTGTATGATGTTTTTTATGCTCTCCTTGTATGAAATTGGTGTTGTTAAAGTTTGAATTAATTAATGATGTGTTAATTAAATTTTAACTTACAAGATCTTAAATGGCTTTGACGTCTGTCAATATTTTCAGAATTGCATTAAATATGTTTTCTCCTTTAACATCATGGAAATTTTTTCTTTTCTATTATATTTAATTAATGAAAAATATTTAATTTGAGGTGATAATTGCTTGTATTATAAAATGTACTTCTGTTTCTTCATTGTTTCTTAGTCTAAAAGTTTCTCCTTTTTAATATTTTATTCCATTTTTCCTTTTACTAAATAATTTGTAAGACTATTATAGAATATTATAGAGTTTATTTGCATTTAAATTCTAATGCAATGTTGCAAGATTTTTAAGAGGAATATTTAAAGTCTTAACAGAAAATTAGTGAAATAAAATTTTCATAAGATTTGGGCATTTAGGATTGTTTTTTTGAAGAATCTGTAACTAAAGAAGCTTTTCTCGGAAGTATTATTTTATTTTATGCAAAGAGAAACAAGTTTTAAAATTGATACTACCATTTTCAGTTTAATTTAGTGCATATTCTTAGCTAAATGTTTGTTTTATTTTACATAATCTTGCATTTAGCTGCTTGAAGGTATGCATGTAAAATATTTCTTCCCATTAAAAGTTTTGAGTTTTTATTGTACTGCAAATCACCTTTTCCATGTACAATCTTTTATAAATAGTTTGCTCTTCATTGCTTATGATTTTTTGTTGATAGAATTTTGTGTTCATAAATTAAACATGTTTCTATGAAGAAAATAGAAAATTTTTCTACTGTAAGTGTGGCAATTTTTTTTTTTTTATCTTTATAGTGGTATTTGTCTATGAATATGTTCCAATTAATAGAAATTTTATAATTGTTTTAAAAATAATTGAAAAAGAATCTGTTATTTACCTTAGTCTTTGTAAACAGTAATATCTTTTCCAGTATTAAATATTTTTGATTTTGGCAAGTATTCATAGAGACTTATTGTAATTTTATTATATTTGCAGAATATTTTGTTGCAATAAAAAGGAATAATGATTTCTGGTTTATTTCTTCAACTACTTGAACCTTTGGAGTTCCTGTTTCATTGTAAGTTTTGTTTACTTCAAAAAATCTTTATTTAAAAATTGGACTTGATTATTTTTGTATTTATTTGGAAGAAACATGTTTGACATGCAGTTCCTTCTTTTAAAATTCTTCTTTTAAGTAAAGTTATTTTTCCTTTTAAATCTTTTTAATTTTTTGTATTTATTAAAAATATTTGCAATAATATTTATCCCTCCTGTCTCATTATAATGATTTCAATTTATTCCACATATTTTGTCGTTGGTATGTCAATAAATAGAAACTTATGGTTACAGATCATTGCTATATATGTTATTTTTTGTTTGATGTAAATTCTTCAAAAACTATAAAGTCCTTGCAGGAATTAACATATTTTACTTACAATGAACATTATTATTTTAATAAAATACCCCTTTAAATTGTGTAAATATATTATTTAGAAAAGATTTATCCCGCTTATCGATACATGAGTAATTTTTTTACTTTGCTTTGAGAACCATTTTCCCTTTTAAAATATTTCTTGTCCTTTACTGTAGCATTAATATATATTTGCTTTTATTTTTATGTAACATTTAAGAGAAATTTATCGAAAATGTTTGCTGTATTTCCTATCTTTGATCAGTATAATATTAGATATCAATTCAATTTCCTAAGTTCTGTACAAAGTAAACACTGTATAATTTATTTGATGATCCTTTCTTAATGTTTGAAATATAAGATTTTCAAATGTATGATGTTTTTTATGCTCTGCTTGTATGAAATTGGTGTTGTTAAAGTTTGAATTTATTAATAATGTGTAAATTAAATTTTAATTTACAAGATCTTAAATGCACTTGATGTTAGTCAACATTTTCAGAATTGCATTAAATATGTTTTTTCCTTTAACTTCATGGAAATTTTTTCTCCCTTATTATATTTAATTAATGAAAATTATTTAATTTGAGGTGATTATTGCTTGTATTATAAAAGGTACTTCTGTTTCTTCATTGATTCTTAATCTAAAAGTTTCTCCTTTTTAATATTTTATTCCATTTTTCCTTTTACTAAATAATTTGTAAGACTATTCTAAAATATTATAGAGTTTATTTACATTTAAATTCTACTACAATGTTGCAAGATTTTTAAGAAGAATATTTTTCTTTTAGGATTGTTTTTTTTTTTTTAAGAATCTGAAACTAAAGGAGCTTATCTCGGAAGTGTTATTTTATTTTAAGCAAAGAGAAACAAGTTTTAAAATCTATACTACCATTTTTAGTTTAATTTAGTACATATTCTTAGCTAAATGTTTTATTTTACATAATCTTACATTTAGCCACTTGAATGTATGCATGTAAAATATTTCTTCCAATAATAGTTTTGAGTTTTTATTGTACTGCAAATCACCTTTTCCATGTCCAATCTTTTATAAATAGATTGCTGTGCATGGTTTATGATTTAATGTTGATACAATTTGATGATCATAAATTAAACATGTTTCTATGAAAAAAATAGGAAATTTTTCAACTGTAATTGTAGGATTTTTTTGTTTTAATTTTTATAGTGATATTTGTCTGAATGTATTCCAGTTAATAGAAATTTTTTGTAAATATTTTAAAAAATTAATAAATTTGAAGAAAAAAATCTTTTTTTTACCTAAAAGTATTTGAAAACAGTAATATCTTTTCCAATATTAAATATTTTTCATTTTGGCAAGTATTCATACCAACTTATTTTAATTTTATTCTATTTACAGAATATAATACAGAATTACAATAACTAAATTTACACCATTTTAGCTTTTCACAGGAGTCAAAATGAAAAACAAAAAGGACGTGGAAGTCAAAGAGCTTCTTGAAAAGGAAAATTACCAATCAACACTACAGAACAAGCAATTAATGAGAGAAGAAGCGAAATCAAACATTTTAAAGTTACAAGAATAAGGTAAAAAACAATTTGACAAACATTAAAAAGAAGCAAAGAAATGTAACATAAGAGACAAAGTAGACAAAAAAAAAAAAAAAAAAAAAAACCAATTTCTAGCAATGAAACTTCATACAAAATTTTTTGGTCCCTATGAAATCAGTAAGATCCGGTGTAATACATTATGATGTCAAAAAGATCAGCAGATATGAATGCCGGAACCTGACTTGTGGATCTAATGAAACCATATGGATATTCGTGAGAACTTTCAAGTATAAAACCATTGACTTTCTCTTGTCCGCTAATTGAGAACAATTAAAATTTAAACTTTGCGCTTTTTTCTTTATGTTTATTTGCTTATTTTTTATATTTAAATATCATTAGCAAATTAGGCAGGGATCGACTACATCAGAATGGACGAGGTTTTTTACTTCAGAGACTGCCCACTTGAGCTCCACTCTTCTACTCACACAATGCACCAGAGATGGATCAGCCAGGACATTGTTGAAAAAAATTGCTGTAAAATAAACTTCTATATCATTAAATATCTTTGTTAATTAATTTGCATCTTTCATTCAACAAACACCTAGACATCCCTATTATAACACACACACACACACACACACACACACACACACACACACACACACACATATATATATATATATATATATATATATATATATATATATATATATATTAAAAATGTAATATGTGGAACTAAAGTATCAAACTAAATGGTTATTCAAAATGAATATTCTTATAAAAATTTTGACTAATAATTTTGGTTCGGTAAAATGCTTGTAATCACTAAATAAATTGTTCCTTCACAGAAAAGTCCTTAAGAATAAAATTGTATCCAATAAAATTACTATAATAAGTAAATTCTTTTGCATTAAACTAAAATAAGATGGTGAAAACATAAATTTACATGCATGTAGTTAACTTAATAAAAAGTGTTTTCAAATCGATTCATTATTTTGAAATTTTGTGTTAAATATATAGCTTAAAATCATACACGTATAAATTTTTAATGTATTCATTTAAAAATATTAAATATTATTATGTGAATTTCAAATAAATATATGCTTTCCTTCTTCTAAGAAAATCGCATATTGAATTTTTAAGTTTCATTTTCTTATAAGTCACGTTCCTTAATTAGACAAATACCATTTAGACATCGTTTTTCTTTATAAAATATTTTAAATCATTGAACAAGTTGACCTGCAAAGAAAAATATTGTGCATAATAAGTGTCAATAAAGGTTACCAATTCATTAGTTTTTTTTTTTTTTTTGGTACAATCTTATTTTAATTTAACAGAAAGTTACTTGAATTAATCTTTTGTTTTCTGTTAAGTTACAGGTTTTTTACTTGTAATCGATTACTACACTTCATAAAAAATTATAGAGACTAACATTTGAATGATTATTATGATATTAGATAATTAAAATATTTCGGCCATAAAAAATCAGTAAATTAAAAAAAATATGTGCAGACTAAAGATTGGATACATTTTAATTTTTCTTGTCCTTGGCAACTAGAACTATTTCTGAGGGGGCGCTGCGGAGGGGCGTAACGGGATAGCCAGGAACTGATTTTGGCTCCAACAAAGGAGAGAAGGGCGAGGGGTTTTGCCTTTTCGGTGGAGTTCCTGTACCAAAAGTACGCATCCCCAATTTAAATATTAGAATTTTCATTATCATTTATATTAGTCATAAATTTTAGTGATAGTTAAGTAGAGATATAATAATTTAAAAGAAAAACAAACATGAATAAAAATTTGATATTTAAGTTTTAAATTACTTGGAATTTTTTGGATCGGGCGAGATGTGATGAGGATCGAACCTCTTCATTTCTGGCTGAATGGTCATATGGTGTCCAATTTACATTTCTTTATTGCAAATCGCAAAAAGCATTACAAAAATGGGGTCATGCAACAATGGTTATTTTCTTGAATACAATTTAGATATTTTCTTTCTTGTCTGGTTAAGTACAGTAAGTTAGCTGTACTAGCATTCCCAAATTTCTGGCTATTTATAAACTCAATATTTACTCTGAATATTTTTTGGTTAAATACTGACGTTTATATTTACATTTATTTACGAAATTAAGTAATTTTATAGATTGTTAGTTAGAGAGGTTATATAAATAAGATTTACACTTTTATACAAATATTCAGGTTAATTATTTACGTATGATTTTTCGAGGCTTAATTTCACAGCTATGTGGTTGTGCAATTCTGCATCATTTCAATAGATAGAATAAATAATACATTACATTTCTGACAAAAAATTATTAAATAAATAAATAAAAAATTGTCTTTAATTATGATATAGTTATTAGTTAATAATGTCAACGAGAGTAGAGATTCATACTCTAATTTGTATTTTCTCTTACTATTATTTCTAATATATGTATTTATATATATATATATATATATATATATATATATATATATATATATATATATATATATATATATATATATGTGTGTGTGTGTGTGTGTGTGTGTGGAGAATACCTAATCCAAAACGAGTTTCACACCAATAGAGAAATTAAAACAAGCCATTGTAGCACAATACATTTAACACATAGAGAGAGACATCCAAAATATAAGTAAGTAAAAAAAAAAAAAAAAAAAAAAACGAAAATTTTTTAACTAACAGCTGATACACTGCGCATGCGTGGGAGGAGACAAAAACTCTGCCGCTCTCCGCAACATTCTCCTACCTTTTCAGTGTGTCTGGGGCTTATCACGCAAAACATAAAATGCTTATTAATTATAATATTAATTAAATATAAATATTACTGTCGTATAAATCACAATGAATTTCAACCAAATAAAAGTAATAATGATACAGAAAATAATGAAGTGAAATTGAACTAATTGAACAAAAAAATATGTCTTGAAAAATTATTTATTAGTGGGTTTCGCAGTTCGACCAGTACTAGTTACTATTGGTAGCGGTTCGTCATTTCTATCAGGCAATGGATTTTCAATTTCAAACCTATAAAGTCGTTGGATAAGTCTTAAAAGTTCCGAATTTTTGGTTTTAATGACCGAGTCTTATCTGACCATAAGTAAGAGGCCTAGAGTTTATTAATCGTTCACAGTCATATAATACCGTAAGTAGCTCTTCGTACTCAAAAGAAGCGTGACCCAATATTTTTCTTAATATTTGTTTGACAATTTGAGACGCTCCCACCATCCGCCCCTCCAGGCTGCGGAAGGAGATTAAAGGAGATCATCCCAGTCAATAGTTCTCAGAACCTTGTCGGCTCTTATAAAATTCTTTCCGTTATTTGAATAAATGGTTAAAGGACGTCCTAGATCTACAATAAATCGTTTTAAAGACAATAAAACATTCAGTGTTTAACGATGTGACGAGTTCCAGGTGTATAATACAATATAAGATTTTCTACCATTCATATACAATGGCCCAGCAAGATCACACACATCCCACAACTTCAAAAACACATGCATCGCGGATCCTATCATTGTATTAGTGGATTTCAAAATCCGGTATTTCTCTCTTAAATGAGACATTAATATAGTAGTTCCTGCATGTAACAAATCATGCGTACACATCAATAATTTTACCACACAATGATCAAAAAGTGATATTACAGGATACTTAAAATCATATTTATCATCTTTAAAGGCAACATTGATTTAGGTCTTATGAGACCATAAGAATCTACTATTGGTCTAAGTTGTTTTTTAATTTATCATCCGCTTCACTCTTAAAAGATTCTTTTTGAACAATCACCATTTAAGTAATTTCTCCCTTTTCAATTTATTGTATTGTTAAGTCCTTAGAGAGATTTTTATCAACATTTCTGACGTTATTATAAAACCTAAATATTCATGCTATCATCCATACAGCTTTCTTAAACGAAGAAAATAAACTACAGAATCTTTTGATGTCATTATCATTTCTTGTTAAAATAGTTATGACTGTTTTCTGAATTTGCTAATTCTCCATTTGGTTTACTATTTGATTTAGGCCAATTCTCTTTACTTTCCAGTAACCAATTAGATCCCTCTCACCATTTTTTCCGACCAACTGATGAGCGGAGCAACCCCTAGATAACAAATCGGCAGCATTTAGAGTTCCTGAAATGTGATGCCATTGATTAGGTGAAGTCAAAGAACGAATTTCTATGACACGATTGTGTATGAAAATTCCCCAATTTTGATTACATTGAATCCAACATAAAGCGGTTGTTGAATCAGTCCATCAATATATATCAACATTATCTGGATTAAGATCTTTAACTATGGACGATAACAGACGAGCACCTACAGAGCATGCTAAGAATTCGAGGCGAGGAATCATCATGGGCTTCAAGGGAGCTATCTTGGATCTAGCATTAACTAAACTAATTCTGACCTCGTTATTTTTCACTCGTGTAAAAACGCACGCACCATACGTCTTTTGACTTCAGCCACAAAACAAATGGAAATTTATCGATTTATCAATCAATTGAATTCCAAACCATCTGGGAGTACTTATAATTTGAAAACAGCTGCAATTTTTGATGCCAAAACATATTTTTCAGTCAGATCATTCGGAAGGTTATGATCCCACTTGAGCTTCTTGTAGAATTAATTTTGGAATTAACATTACTGGCGCGGTATATCCTATTATGTCAAAAACTCGGTTAGCTACAGCTAAAACCTTTCTTTTCATAACTGATTCCTGCGGTTGTTTTTCTTTCTTTATTTTGCAAGGCAATGTATCTTTACCAGTATGTCATACAAGACCCAAAACGTAAGCATTATCTTCCGTGGAGGAACTATCTTCGAACAATTCATTGCTTATATTAGAATTCCAACATCTTAGATTAAAGGAACCAGAAGCCATTATTACTTTAGATTTTAAGAAAAACTTCTTTAATTCTATCTCAGAATTGAGAGACTCGTTAAACAGTTATCTAAGTAAAATGCTGTTCTAAAACTTCCACAGTGTGCTTAGAGTTTTCTGGAACCTTATTTAAATGATACTTTAAAGTAGCTGCCAATTAATTATGACTACAAATTAAACTAAATACCACTCTTCGATGGCGATATTTCACTACATGCAATTTTCCCCATTTTCTTCATCGAACCACAAAAACCGTAAAAAATCCATATCTTTTTCTCTTATAATGATTTGCAAGAAAGCTTTCTCAATATCTGATGTAATGACAACTTAATTCTTACGAAACCAATTTAAAATTGAAGGAATCAGTTCTATTAAATTTGGACCTGAGGACAAACGATCGTAAAACGACAGAGAACCGGGTGGGTGGATACTCGCTTTAAATACCGGTCTAACACTCGTAGTGCTGCTCTTTTATCACAGCACGATGGAGTAAATAATGAACTCCTTTTACTAAAAACCTTTTCAATAATGCTAAGATTCCCAACCAATCCAAAACACTACAATATTCTTCAAATTTTTCTGAAGTCATTAATTTTCTTTTTGTGTGCTTAAAACATATTCATCTGCGCTCATCTTATTATCAGATAAAAGAGAACTTTCAAGTACCCACATGCCAACGCTACCTCATATCTACCCTCATGATTCATAGTAAGAGACTCTTCAAAATATTTCCGAGTATCTTCTTGTAACTGAGATTTACTCTTTTCTAAAGAGAGTTCAGTTATTCACAAAACATCCAACTTCCACAGTTCACCAATGAATCTATCATTTACAAGTAGAGATGAAATAATAAAAGAAGCTGAATTTTCAGAATGTCGTTCAGAGTCAGAATAAAATTTTCCCATAATGGTATCAAGTCTAGTATTAACTGCTGTAATTCCTGACTTGAGATTAATCATTTCACTAATTAACAGTTTACCAGCAATATCTGCCCAAATTAACAATTTAATTTCCTAATTAACATTAAATGAATTTTTTTCTAAATCATTTGTTTTAATTCCTTGAGAGTCGAGCTCATTTAACCATGGACAAAATGGAATTTGCTTAATTTTAGAACAAATGTGTTTCTGACTAAGAACTTTTATTTTATACATTTGTATTTACATTCAATATCACTTAATTAAATAAAATAATTTTATACACCTTTTCAGGAGTCTCAATACCTCCAAATAAAGATTGTTTAATTTTAGTTTCACCAATACAATTAAAATTCATACTTTTAACAATATCTTTAGATATATAAGATTTCATAGAACCACCATCATATCCAAAGCTCTACTGAATTTTTTCTTTGAAAAATTATGAACTGGGACAGTTAATGTTAGAAGCAAAATATATATGTAGATGTTATATTACTATGTATTAAGAGTGCTTGTTTTATTTTCACATTTTTCTACGTTTGATTTATCATCTGCATTATGAGATGGTAAACCTGGGAATAAAATAATAAAATGGTGAATTTTACATAAAGGACACTTATGACCAGATCCGCATTGTTTACTTATATGATTTTTCTTTAAACAAACAAACAAAACAAGCACATTATTCTTTCTTACAATATCCTTACATTTAAGATTCATAGAAAATGCGTCATTAGAATTTTCTGATAAATGAAATGACTTATCACAAAAAATGCATGCATTGTTTTTAAACTTAGTACTACAATTATTATTATTATTACTAACCATACGTAGTAATTCACATGCAGTAGGAACAAATTTAGATTCATTAGACATATTCTTTTTAACATTTACTTTCTCAGAACACAAAACATCATGTGTACTTTTAATTCTAAATTCTGCATCAACTTCAGTTTCAATAAAATCAATTATTATATATAAATCCAAATCAATGTTATCTGAATTATCAGGGATCACGCTTTTTTGTCTCTCCCAAATTTTTATTAAATGGATTGGAAGAACAGATTCTACCAATGGATATAATAAGTGAGCAAATTTATCCTAAGCCTTTGTGATCCCTAAAAGCTCAAGCGCGTTAAGTTGCGATTGCAATTTATCGTACAGTGTTATTAAATTAACACTTGATTTGTCATTTACGACTAACTTTAGTAATTCTCGAACGTAAACTTGTATGAGAATGTTTTCTTTTCCAAATCAGTCTTGTAGATAGACGTAGTGAGCAAAATTGGCGCCCGGGTACGATTACTTTTTTGGCGCCCCTGTAAGGACAACAGTTATTGTTATTTTTGCCACTAGATGGATGTACCTGTCAAACAGCTTTCTCAAATTGATTGAATGATGTCTGACAAGGTTATGAAGAAAACAAATTAATTCTATTTCCTTAAGTAATAAATGTTAAGTTTATTTTATTCAAAAGTAATTAATTATTGTTAATTTTTGTAATAATTGTAGTAATTTATATTTCAGTTTTATGTAATTTTACTTTTATATCTTTTAACTGTTTATGTCATTGTTAACTGGAAACCGAACTGTACTTGAAAAAAACATGTTAATTTTTGAGCGCCATGTTTTGACTCTCTAATAATATCGATGCTGTACGCTAATAAAATATCCATTAGATGCTGAAACTTGTTGAGTTCTTTACGCAACCTAATAAACTAAATATTATGAACAACAACATCTAATAATTGGTGACTAGGACGTGTGACTTCAATCTGCGTAATTATTCAAAATGCCCGACACGGAAACATTCGAAGCAAGTGGCGTGAGTATAAAAATACCGCCGTTCTGGTTCGACAAACCTGAAATATGGTTTTACCAGGTTGAAGCGCAGTTCAAAATCTGTAGAATTACCTCGGAGGAGACCATGTTTAGCCACCTCGTCGCTCAGTTAGAACCAAAAATTCTTGATGATATTTGGGACATTGTGAAGGATCCTTCTCCGAACAAATATTCGGCAGCAAAGGAACGACTGCTGCAAATTTTCGTAGAAAGCGAAAATAAAAAAATAAAACGGCTTCTAACAGGACTTGAGTTAGGGGACTTGCTACCAAGTCAACTCCTCAGAAAAATGCGTGCCCTCGCTGGTACTGACGTCTCAGACAAAGCATTGCGCACGCTGTGGCTAGATAAGATGCCTGATTCAGTCAAGGGGGTCATCATCGTTAGTGAAGAGAACCTCGATAAACTGGCGACTATGGCTGATAAGATCATTGAGATGGGACCGAGAACAATGGATGTTGCGGCAGTACAGAAGGACTCTGTGGGAGTGGACCAACTCCTGGCTAAAATTGCTTCTCTTGAATGCCAAATTGCCTCAATGAAGCTGCAGCAAAAGTCCCGGAGCCGTAGCCCTCATCACCATCAGAGGAGTAGGAGTCGTAGCAGATCGAGACGCCGCTACAATCCACAAGGGAAATTCTGCTATTACCACTTCAAATTCGGGAAGAAATGCCTCCCCGAAAAGTGCATACAGCCATGTAGTTGGAATGAGTCGGGAAACCAGTCCCAGCAGTAGACGCTGCGGCGAGTCCTGCTGCTGAAATGTTGGGCCGCAAATACCGCTTATTTGTCAGGGATAGAGAAACTGGTTGCAAATTTCTTGTTGATAGTGGAGCCGATGTTTCAATTCTCCCTTGGACTAAAACAAAAGGTGAGTGCCAAGTCTCTAAATATAAATTATATGCTGCAAATGGCACAGAGATATTAACATATGGTGTGAAAATGCTAACACTGGACCTAGGCCTAAGACGCCCATTTCAGTGGCCATTCATTGTTGCCAAGGTTAACCAAGGAATCATAGGTGCTGATTTTCTCCAAAAGTTTAAATTATTAATAGATATACACAACAGGAAATTAATTGATGGGGTAACAAACCTTTCAACAAAAGGGGAAGTTGCTTCTATCGAAGGAAATTATGATCTCAGTACTGTCAACAAAACCTCCAAATATTTCAACTTGCTTAAATCTTACCCTGACTTAACCAAACCTAACTTGGTAAACAGAGTTGTGAAGCATGGTGTAGAGCACCATATCATTACAACTGGCCAACCAGTTTATTCAAAGGCGAGACAGCTGGCACCTGATAAATTGAAGCTGGCAAAGCAAGAATTTCAGTTTATGCTGGACAATGACATTATCAGACCCTCTAAATCTCAGTGGGCTAGTCCACTACACCTAGTAAATAAGAAGGATGGCACATTAAGACCATGTGGCGATTATCGGCGATTAAATGCACAAACAGTGCCAGATAGGTATCCAATTCCTAGAATCGAGGATTTCCACTATATCCTGAAAGATAAAATAATTTTTTCTAAGATAGATTTAGTAAAGGCATACTATCAGATACCTATTGCTGAGAATGATAAACAAAAAACTGCCATAACCACTCCATTTGGGCTATATGAGTTCAATGTAATGAGTTTTGGTCTAAGAAATGCACCTTCAACCTTTCAGCGTTTCATTACGGAAGTACTATTTGGACTGGATTTTGTATTTCCTTATCTTGATGATGTACTTGTGGCTTCCTCTTCAGAAGAAGAGCATAAGAAGCATCTAAAAATGGTGTTTGAAAGATTTCAGCAATATGGACTTCGAATTAATATTTCCAAATCAGTGATAGGAGCTGACCAAGTTGAATATTTGGGATATCTAATCACTGCAGAAGGTTCTCGCCCATTACCAGATAAAATTGAAGCCATTACAAACTACAAATTACCATCAACTATTCATGACTTGCGATCATTTCTTGGTATGATAAATTTCTATAGAAGATACCTGAAGGATGCAGCAAAGACCCAAGCACCTTTGCATGAACTGCTGAAAGGAGCAAAAAAGAAGGACCGCAGAAAAGTGCCTTGGACTGATGACACAATAAGGAGCTTTGAAAAATGTAAAGCTGATCTTGCTGAAGCTGCTCTTCTATCATTTCCAAGATCTGGATTGCCTTTATCACTTTGCACTGATGCATCAGATTTTGCAGTTGGCTCAGTACTTCAACAGTATGAAAATAAGAGCTGGAAGCCAATAGCTTTCTACTCCAAAAAACTGAATGATACACAGAGAAAGTATAGTACCTATGACAGAGAACTATTGGGAATATACCTTTCTGTAAAACACTTCAAACATCTGTTAGAAGGCAACGATTTCACCATCTATACTGATCACAAGCCTCTCACGTTTGCATTTCGACAGAAAAATGAAAAAGCATCACCAAGGCAGCTACGACAACTTCAATATATTTCTGAATTTTCCACTAATATTCAACATATTGAAGGCAAAGATAATGTAGTTGCTGATGCTTTATCGCGAATTGAATCTGTCTCGATCATTGACTATGATGCCATAGCAGAAAAGCAGGTGCATGATAAAGAGTTACAACAATTAATGCAGGAAAGCCCCTCTTTACAGTTTAAACCATCAACGTTACCATCAGGAAAGACACTATGGTGTGATATCTCAACACCAAATATTAGGCCTTACATTCCAGAGGAATTTCGAATGGATATGTTTCAACAAATACATGGTTTTTCTCATCCTGGAGTTAAAAGCACCATCAAACAGATGACTGAAAAATTCATTTGGCCAGATATGAAGAAGCAAGTAGCAGCATGGGCAAAGAAATGTATCAGATGTCAGAAATGCAAAGTAAACAGACACACCAAGTCAAAATTTGGAGAATACCAAGTTCCAGATTCAAGATTTAGTGTAGTACATATAGATTTGATTGGCCCACTACCACCTTCGGAAGGCATGGAATACTGCCTAACTTGCATTGATCGGTATTCTTCCTGGATAGAAGCAATTCCTTTACCTGACATAAGAGCTGAAATAGTTAGTAGGGCTTACTACAACAACTGGATTAGCAGGTTTGGTGTCCCTGCTCAAATTATAACAGATAGAGGAAGACAATTTGAATCCTAATTATTCAGATGTCTTGCTGCTATATGTGGTGCTAAAGTATTGCATGCTACCTCATATCACCCTCAATGTAACGGAAAAATAGAGAGACAACATAGGATCCTGAAAGGTGCTATAAAAGCACATAACAACATAAGGTGGACTGAATCCCTACCTACAGTACTACTTGGTTTGAGAGCTGCCATTAGACCAGACACAAACCACTCAATTGCACAAATGGTGTATGGTTCAAGCATCAAGTTACCAGGAGAATTCTTCGACCCACCTACCATCAAAATGGACCAAGAAACCTTGTCTCACAGTTACAGAAGTTCATGGAACATCTGAAACCAGTACTATCAGGTAGTTTCAAGCAGCAAAGAATATTTGTACATAAAGATCTAAGGTCTTGTTCTCATGTTTTTGTAAGAATAGACAGAGTGAAAAAGGCCCTTGAACCACCTTATCAAGGACCATATAAGGTAGTTGAGCGTTTTGATAAATTTTTCACATTGTCAATGAAAGAGAAAAATGTGAACATATCAATTGACCGTCTAAAACCTGCCTATTTGTTGGTCATGGACAAAGTTAACGAGCAAGCAACAGCCAAAGAAACAAATAAGAATTCAGATCACAGAAATCCACACCTTCCAATTAATAATCAAACAACTTCCAGGTGTGGTCGAAAAATAAAACAACCAGTAAGGTTTAAAGATTAAAAATTTTATGTGTTTATACCTTTTCCTCAATTATAGTCTGCATCAAAAGTTATTCAGTGTATAATTATGTTGTGGATATATACATACATAAATAATTTCACCATATTATATTGGTTACCTTTAAATTTTGCCTTAATTATTATTTCTTGTAAAAAAAATTATTCCTTTATAGTACATGAATATGCTTTTTTATTGTTTGAATTTTTTTATTTTGCATTATTTACATCAATATATTAATTTTCGTATAATTTCTCCTGTATCAACATATGTACTTTATCTTCTGAATTTAGTATGCTTATATAATTATTTTATGATAGAAATTATTCTTATTATTTTATATTTCTCTTTGAAATTATTCTTCTGATATACAAATTATTTTGTCATGATACATTTCTCTATGTAGGAATTATATTTAATTGTGTAATTTTGGGTATTCTGTCTCTCATATAACAGTATCAAATATTAACATTATCCAATTTTATTATCTAATGCATTATACATGTCACAACATTATTGATTACAGAATCATTGGTGTTCTTTATTTCATGTCATTGAAAGCATAACACATTGACTATGTAATTATTAACAAGAAGATATTGTATGTATGGAATTATGACCATTTTGTGTGTATAGTATTTCAATTATATATATATATATTTTTTTTCAGCATCAGATTTAAGTAATATGTCCTGATCTTTAATTAAGTTACCTTGTGTGAATATATTCATATATCTTGTTAATTAATAGATCCTGAAAATTTTTGCATATTAGTAATACTTGATATGAGAATAAGATTCATTATAATTTCATTTTTGTATTATATAAATTATTTTTTGCTTAATATATATATATATATATATATATATATATATATATATATATATATATATATATATATATATATATATATATATATATATATATATATATATATATATATATATATATATATATATATATATATATATATATATATATATATATATGTGCAATGATATTTTTGATTTAATTCTTATTTACTAAATTATAATGTTTCATTTATAGTATTTATCATTTTAGTACAGTGTCTATAGTAGGATACATATTGAACTTAACATTGTATTGAATATATATCTATAATTTAACTTCTCTTCTACCATGATTATCTGATTATCGTAACTCAGTTACTGGTGAGGGAGTAATGTAAGGACAACAGTTATTGTTATTTTTGCCACTAGATGGATGTACCTGTCAAACAGCTTTCTCAAATTGATTGAATGATGTCTGACAGGGTTATGAAGAAAACAAATTAATTCTATTTCCTTAAGTAATAAATGTTAAGTTTATTTTATTCAAAAGTAATTAATTATTGTTAATTTTTGTAATAATTGTAGTAATTTATATTTCAGTTTTATGTAATTTTACTTTTATATCTTTTAACTGTTTATGTCATTGTTAACTGGAAACCGAACTGTACTTGAAAAAAACATGTTAATTTTTGAGCGCCATGTTTTGACTCTCTGATAATATCGATGCTGTACGCTAATAAAATATCCATTAGATGCCGAAACTTGTTGAGTTCTTTACGCAACCTAATAAACTAAATATTATGAACAACAACATCTAATATCCCCCTTGAAAATAAAATAATAATACAATATAAATATGGGAATAAAATGCATTAAGTAATAAAAGAAATACAACAATATAACGATATATAATACACTATAATAAATAGAGTATAATTGTAATAAGAATACAATATAAATAATAACTGAATGTTGTACCCACTATAAAATAATCGAAAATATATTAATTCAAAGTATTAAGCTCAGCTTTAAATTTAAACAAAATTCAATTCTAATTTAAGAAAGACACTTATATTGTGTTCGGAAAAGTGTCATTAGAAGAACTGGACTTATGTAATTTAGAATTAATTAGAAAAAGATATAGCTGATTTTATATACTAATACAGTTATTTTAAAAAACAATAAAATTTTTAAGTGGGAAATAATTCGTAACATATCATAGATATAAGCAGATGTAATTATTTGCAATCTAATATACTTCACTGTTCACATTTTCTTGCCTTTGCTGAAGTGAATTGATCAATTACTTTATCAAAGTTGATCACTTTAAAATTTTCTTTTTCTATACTTAAAATTATTAAATCACTTAGGCAGTTTTGACTCATGGTGGATCATAATTAAGTCAAAATTAATTTTATTTTGCTGTGAATGAACGTTCATAGCTTGCAATTCATGCAGAAATAGTAAAGAGTATTTGAATGGCAACCTTTTCTTCTTTCTATCTCCACCGTTTGAGATAAGGCATGTTGGAAGTTCTAATAGTTTTTGGTTTAATTTCTTTTTTACTGCTGAGTAACATCTTTCAGTCTTATATTTTTCTACAAACTTCTCTGTTCCATGGAAATCTGTATGACAAAAATTCTCCAAACTTTTACATTTGTTAAGCACGGTGACTTAGCTCTTCCAAGGTACAGGTCCGAGGTTCGATTCTCAGACTAGGTCTAATCAACCTTTCATCCTTTCAGTGGATCGATTAACTGAGTACCACTCATGCTTGGGAACTAAACCGTGACCTTCGAGATATTAAAATAAACCTTTCACAAACTGTGCATTGTAAATAACAATACTCTTTTTATTTCATGTGCATAACCGCTTTTACTTTTTATGTATTTAAGTTACATTTAATTTTAAAAAGTGCATATAATTTAGAAAGTCTATATACGCAAGTTAATTTTTTAATTCTTTTGTGTTTTGTAATATGATTATTGTACTAGGTAAATTTATTGGAGAAAATATAGATGTAACAATTTACATATCATCTAAAGAAAAATAATTTGGTATTAAAAAAAGGTGCTTATATACAATTTTAAAAAATTTAATTCCCATGGAAATGTTTTTTTGAAATATGTTAACTTTGCTGTCTTTATACTTTAAAATCATAATTGTTTTCTTTTATTACTGTTTAAAATTTTCTATAATTTCATAAAGTTTTCTTTTTCATGTATCTCTTACTAATTTCTTATTAAAATTTGATGTATTTTATGTGTAATAAATTTATTTCATGACTAAATAAAAATATTTCTGTGAAAATTAGTGTGTGTTCCTTCCTTATTTTATATATAATTCTTTACAAAAAAAAATTGTTTTGTGAAAAAATTACATAAAAAATTTGTTTTATTTTCCTTTAAAATTATTCTTTAAAAATGATGAATTTAATGTTTCAGATTGGAAAAATAAAAAATGTTTCTTTCACAATAGAAAAAAAAATATGTATAAAGGGAACACTTTTTGTATCAAATAATTATTGGAAAATATTATTAATATTTACACAGTAATAATCATTATAAGAAATAAAATTATAATATAAAAAGAGAGTATTTGCAGTATTACCCTTTTTTAATTACATACATTTAAATAATAAAATATATTAAACGTTTTTACACGCAGTAAAAATCTTTAAAACTAGAATTCAAATTTGCATTTTAATGAAATAATTTCGCTTTTAAACATAGTATTTTAACTTAGAAAAAAAATTTGCTTATTAAAAGGAATAGGGAAAAGATCAAAACAAAAGATTTAGAAAATTTTAAATATTTAACAATTATGAAATCATTAAAAAATTTTCTAAATCCATAGTAAATGAGCGTCGTAAGTAAAACTTCTGTATTTCCAGAACAGTTCTCTCCCTTCTTGTGATGACTCATGATCCCAGTTAGCAGGCCTTCTTATTCTCGAAGGTCACGACTAAACACCAGGAATTTAGCTTTGGGCTGACCACCTAACCGGGACATGTGCTTCACACCCCACGGCCCTCGGTTAGGAAAACATATGAGCACTGTAGGCCTTGATTCGGATATTACAGTTTTTGAGTCGGGATATTAATTTATTTATCAATTAATTTTTAAATTTTAAGAAAATTGATTTTAATAATTTAACATTTCCATAACAATGTCTTAAAAATTTTAAATGTATTTTTCTAGCTTGTTACCAATTGAAGCATTTAAACATTTTTACTCCCTATTAATTGTGCATTGTCTTATTTATGAAAGATTCTACAAATTGTTGATCACTAGGTGTTGAACGTATGCTATAACTTATCTCAACAAATGTTAAAATTTTTTATAATATTACAAACTTCAGCTATTTATTGCAAAATAATAATTGGGTAATACTTTCCACCCCTAATTTAGGATCAACTTACCTAATTTTTCACAATGATATATTTTTAAACATTTCATTTAACACAGATTAAATAGAAAATTTTATTTCAGAAAAATTCCTGTGAAAAGCAACTTTAACTTTATGGGAAATTTCGCATTTAAAATAGCTTTTTAAATTATATCATTAAGACCATTAATGTAAACCAAAATTATTTTATTGTAAATTATATTGTAAAATATTTAAATATAATATATTTTGCAATTTAATATAATATAACATTGATAGTTAATAAAATTTCACTTTTATACCATAAAACCAATTTTTCTGATTCCAAAATTAGAAGACCTTTGTTAATAAGTCTTCATCTAATTTCAGTTTAGATAACTAAATTATGCGATAGCATTATCAATGCAAATATCTGATGGGCCACGGAACGCTAATAGAGACAACAAAAATATTTTGCAAATTTCTTTAATCAAAAATCAATACACACATAAATTCAAGTAAAATTACGTAAATTGAATATAATCAGAAATTTTCAGCCAAACTATATAGATAATATTATTAAAAAAATTTTTTTTTTCTCAAAACAGATGCACTCTATATTGTTCTTTCAAATTTTTCATTGATTCAAAATATTATCAAGAATTACACACACAAGTGCTGAGATAAAAAATTTATTTTAACTGTTATATCGCTTAATTTTATTTAAAGAAATTTTCTCAATCAGTTATAAATGTGAAAATTCTCTTAGTATTCTTAAAGCATTCGATAAAAATGTTTTTTTAATATATTAAAATATATTTTATCATTAAAATAAAAACTAATTTTTATTAAAATTCCTTTCTATTGAGAATCATTTTGGAAGTGCTGTTCATGCAATGACATAAAGTTTTTTCTATCAATAAATTTGTATCATTTAAAGACGATATGATTTTTTAAATTTTACAATGTAGAATGAGAAGTGTGTACGATTACTTTACAAATTTCTAAAAGGAATTTTTCAAGTTAAAAGATTGGTTTTCTATATAAATTGAAATAATTAAGAAATGTATTCTGTATGTTCAAGGCGTGCTGTAGAGACAGCTAAAACCTGTAATAGGTTGTTACGCTATTAAAGAAGAAGATTCTGTATGTTTAAGCATATAGAAAAGAAAGAAAAAAAAACATTTAAGAAAGAAAAATTGTCATAGATTTTTTATTTCTACCATTTGAAAAAAGAATTTTTCAATATAAGGTGCTAATATAAAGCCTACAAAATTACGAGTCAAATAAAAATTATTTCCTCAGAGAAAAATACTTAAACATTAAATAAATTACTTTTAAATGAATAGTTGTAACTAATGAGTAATTTAATTTTCAAAAAACTGCAAGCATATGTTAGTAAATATTTATACCAGCTAAAATATGAAATAAATATTCAAATTGTAAGAATACATAGTAGACAGAAAATACAACTTACGGCAATAATATTTTAAATGTCAAAACTCCACATTTTCAAATGTTTACATTTTTGTTTTCGATGAAGCGATGTTTTGGAAGAAACGAAATACTAACCGTGTGAACAATAAAAAGGCAGGAAAGTTAATGTGTTTTCCTAGAATTTGGAGGTAATTAGTTCTCGAACTCCTCCATTTTTAATCCAAGAAGACAATTTCCTACACGGCATACTGTAGTGCTATTTTATGAAAAATTTCCTCCCTTTCTTTGAAGGTCAGTCTGGTGCTGGACACAATATTTTTGACAAAGGGAACCGCTATTATGAAACACGTTTCAGCAGGAACTTTCTCACGAGTGTAACGCGACACTAGACTGAATGGCTACTATAGTAAAAGTCTGATATAAAAATACAAGGGTTTTATTTATATTTTGGTACAATTAATAATACAATTTCACTAAGTCTCAATAACTACTGAAACCGATCTTTCTATATCGCTTCTTGATAACTTAAGTAAAATCTGACTTTTCTGTTTATTAGTACATTGAAATTCTTACAAGTTTCCATTTATAATATTTCAGCTGTATGAAATTTTCTTTTTTTGTGCAGAATTATTTATTACGTTATTATTATTATCAAAAAAGATTAAATTTTTACATTTTTATCATAAGAGGATATCAAAAATATTAGTGAAGTACTGCTTGTTAAATAAAATCATTTAATCTGTTATGAGAAATTAAAAATAGCACGCCAAATAATATTTCAAAACACTGAAATTTCGACAAAAAAGTTTTAAATTTAAAATTTTTGAATAATTATAACATCTAGAAGGATCCAGAGGAAATAATATTGATTTAACGTTTTTTTATATTGAGTAAAACAAACTTATTTGTTTTTTAATAATATTGTTATGACTTTTTTAATAGATAACTTGTATAAGAATATTGAGTCATAAGGGACCCTGTGAATCTTGGTGTATTCACAAAATTAAATAGGTGTCTTTTATGAACTTACTCTTCTGTAATTTCCCTAAGTTAATAGATGCAAAAATTACCTTATAACATTAACACAAATAATTTGGTAATTAACTTAATACTAAAATGAAAACCTCTCATATGCATTAAAATGGAACTGACCACTCTAATATTCCAGAAGTTTTATATGAAAAAAATTAAGATATTTTCATTATTTACACATTTACAAGATTTTTAGTACATAAAAATAGTATCACAAACTGTGAGCAAAGTATAAAACTTAAAATGGAAAGGATTAGAAGAATGAAAACCGATAATCTAACTAATTTAGAAATGAAAATCGAAAGTATGGTTGAAAGAACACAGTTTTTAAAAGGAACTAAACCATGCAAAATTATAATTAATAAAGAAATAAAAGAGTAAGTGTTTCGTTTATGACAAGCTCCTGCAGCTCTTCCTCATTTTTCATCAACAATCTCTTCTCTTTTCCTAATCTGATTCCTCCCTGTAGCTTTTTTTATTTTTCCCTGGACATGACACAATAGTTATAAAATGCAAAGTTGATTTCTCCGAATAAAATTTACATTATGATAAAACTCAGATGGAAATTTTCTGAAAAATTTTGTTTAGCTTTGAAATGATTTGGAGCCTTCTGCAAGCTGCGCCTGGGGCATGATAGCCCCCTTGCCCCCCCCCGTCCCTACGCCTCTGAGATAGACCACAGCTTTCTCATAGTTGGCTTCGGTGGCTGGAAAATTTTGTACTATTTGCCTTGGAATAGAATCAAGCTTTGTAGATTGAAGCAAGTAGTGAAACTTGTCTCTGGTATCAATTCTGGAATCTTTACGAATCTTACTGAATCTATTCCAGAAATTCTCAGCCAATTCCTCGGATCTCCATCAAATTGTATGAATTTTATTTCAGGTAGTTTCTGTTTCGTAGATGGAATCAAAGGAGCAGCGACCGTTGAATTAGCACTGTTCACTTCTGGCGAAGCAACGACTTCTCTGTTGTCATTTAGTTTCTTCATAAACTTGCTTACCTTAACTTTATATTCGGAAAATTTATCATAATATTCTTGCACCGTTTCGTATTCCTTTTCGAACTTCGCTTCTTTACAACCTTTCTTCTGAAAAAGTCCAAAATATTTCTTATCAATCGATCCGTATTTTTCTCTGAGTTGTTCGAAACAAATTTCTATTACTTCATTATCTTTCTGTATTGATTTTTAATTGACCGTTAAGTTTACTAACGACTTTCATAAAAGCAAAACGTAATGCTTTTCTTTCTTGCTTGATGTTGTTGAAATCCATTCTTGATAATGGGGATATCAAAACAAAAACACTTAATTATAGGTGAGTTAAATTATGCTTAAAAAATAATCAACATCTCGACAGGGATGCCAGAAACGCTTAATCCAAACCGGGTTTCTCACCGATAAAGAAATTAATACAAACCCATCGTAATACAATACATTTATTAACAACACATACAGAAAGACATCCAAAACAGAAGTAAGTAAAAAACAAAAGAGAAAATTTAAACCCTAGCCGCTGTAGCGGCGCCGATAAATTGCGCATCCGTGGGAAGAGGCGAAAACTCCTATTATTGCCGCTCTCCGCAACAATATATAAACATAATTATGATATTAATGATAGATGGACTAGATGTCAAATTTCATTGTCTAATTTAAAATTCTCTCTCTCTCTGTATATATATATATATATATATATATATATATATATATATATATATATATATATATATATATATATATATATATATATATATATATATATATATATATTAGCGCGTGTGTGTGTGCGCGCTTTTTTAAAGATATATTTATGTAGTAATTTAATATTTTTATACTGCATACAAGATTATTTGTAAATATAATTTATAAGAGTGGAAGCAAGAGCAGGGAACAGATACAATTTATTACGGTCTGGCAGCAGAGGAAATCTACTAAGAAAGTAAAGAAATAATTACTTTTAAACGGTGGCCAGTAAGGAGGGGAACAATTCAATTTGAATGTTGTAATAAGGGTTGGTTATCACGAAAAACAAAACTGCAAATCTATAAAACCCTCATTAGACCAATCGTTATATATGCCGGAGAAACATGGACATTGAATGTAAGGGATTCGGAATACATTAGAAATTTTGAACGTAAAATTTTAAATGAAATCTATGGACAAAGGCTTGAAAATGGTGTATGGATCAGAAGAAATAATAAAGAATTAATGCACCTAGTGAAACAAAGACATAGTGAGATTCATTAAAGCACAAAGAATACGGTGGCTTGGCCACGTACACCGCAGAGATGAAAAAAATATCTTAAAAAGAATAACAAAGGGTAAATTATTTAATAGCAAGAAGAAGAGGAGACCCAGAGAAACATGGATTGATAATGTGGAAAAGGACCTGGAGACCATGAAGATAAAGAATTGGAAAAATTTGACTCTGAAGCAGGAAAAGTAGAAGGATTGTATTGGAGGCTAAGGCTTGCATAGGGCTGTAATGCCAGTTAAGAAGAAGAAGAAGAAAAAGAATAAGGGTTGGTGTGGAGAATGGGGACGGAAAAGTTCGTAAGTATTCCCTTACGGTTTGGTACGGGATGAGGTGATTAAAAGGGGAAAAGTAGAGGAGTATGGATAATTTATTTCTGCTCAGGCGATGGGGTGCTTAAGATATCATGTGGCCTTCTTTCATTTGAAGGATTATGTATTATTAGCATATATGGGCTGGATTTGAATTAGAGGTTATTTATTTCTTGATAGAATTTATCAGCTATTCTTACTATGTGATCACTAAAGATTCACACAATTTGATATTCCTCAAATTTATTTTTATTTCTACAATAGAGGGGAAGTTGATGGCCGATCTAATAAGTTTGTTGTCTGTGCTAAGTTTAGATTGCCTACTAATGAGGGAGTGGATTAGGGCCTGCGCTTGTATTATTCTTTTGATCATTTCCTCAATAATATGTGTAAGCCATGTCATTTTTTGTCTAGCTATACTCCAAGATACTTTACCTTGTTTGTCCACGGAAGGTTAACAGTTTTTAGTTTAAGTTCGTCAGCTTTTTTTTTTCGTTTATTACCAAATAAAAGAATCATGTATTTATCAGTGTTTACTTTTATTTTAAGATTCCTTAACCACTTTTCGAGTTTAGGAATGTAACTTCTTAAAGTAAGTAGCCGAGCTGGCAGCCCAATGGTTAGCGCTCTTGCCTTCGGTTCAACAGTTCGTGGGTTCGAATCCCACCTTGGGCATGGATGTTTGTAGTGGTTCGGATTCCACTTTAAACCGTAAGTCCCGGTCTAATTAGCCCTCGTGTGCAAAAAATGACCGTTGAGCGACAAACCAATTAATTAATCTTAAAGTAAGTAATTTTTTTATGTTATTTCTTAAGGAAGGCAGCTTTCTCATTAGAGTTAGCACTGGTCATTAAGGCAGTGTCGTCAGCAAAAATGAATCTAGTGAGGCTATCGTAATTTAGGAAGTCTAAAATAAATATGTTAAATAGGGTAGGGCCGAAAATTAAGCTCTGAGGGACACCGCTTTTAATATCGTATGTTTCAGATAGAGAATTATTAATTTTAGCTTTGAAGTATCTATTTTATAAGTATGATTTTTTAATAATTTAATGTAGTTAGCTGGAAACTTTTAACTTTATAAGTTTAAATACTAGTCCCTTTTTCCAAACATTATCGAAAGCCATTTCAATATCTAAAAACAAAGCTGCAGAAGATCTATATTTTGAATATTTCCAGCGATTAATTCTACCGCGCTTAACAGTTGGTGGGTGGTTGCGTGCTTTGCCCTAAAGCTAAATTGTTCATTGTTAGTTATATTATTTTGCGAGATAAATCCATCCATTCTTAACTTTAGTGTGTGTTCAAAAAGTCTGGATATCGCAGGTAACAGTGTAAAGTCTCATAGTCAACTCTTGAGATTTCAAGAGCCTCTGATGGAGAGGGTGAATAGGGAGACGATTGGTGCCAAGAGAAGTCTGAAGGTTTTTTTTTTCTTTTTTTTTTCCTTTGTATTGATACTTACTTTTGTGTGCTACGCAGGCATGAGAGTTGTTAGCGAACCCAGATATGACTAATTGTAATTTTGTTTCTTTGTTAATTAAATGTGTTTGTTTTCAAAATTTGGAGTCATTAGTTTGTTTCATAACAAACTTATGTTCTGTTGGCAGCGGTTTTGGATGCTTTTATAATGCTTTGCATTAGCATCCACTGATGAAATTAATTATGTGCACTATAATGGATTAAGTGCCGGAATGTGTTGGAATACAGGTAGGCCGTTTTGATCAATCTTTCTCTGGCTACTATTGAAAAAAAATAGTTGGGTATGTTATATAAATTTATAGAATATTTAGTTCCAATTTAATTTATGTGGTTTTTCATGCTATATAAATTAATTTTGTTTGTAAGTTTGTAAATGATGTATTCCATATTACTGAAGCTAATATCTGTATTTTGTGTATTCGAATTTACAGTGTAGTATTTTTTATAAGAGAAGTATCTTCTTGTAAATTTATATTTCACAATTTTTACGTGGTTGATGAATTTCAATTCACGTAGAAATATGTTAAAATAACTATGCTGTTATACGAGGGTCATTCTAAAATTTTTGAGATACAACTAGGTTTTTAAAGTTATACTTACAAAATTTTAGGTGTGTTCAAAGTAGTCACCTCCAGCATCAATGCACTTTTGTAGACGAATTTTCCACAGATTAAATGCCTCAAGCCATTCATTTCTTCGAATAGATGAAAAATGCATTTATAGCCACATCAATCTCTTCTTCAGAATAAAAACGACGTCCACGTAAGTTCTTTTTTAGATTAAAGAATAACCAAAAGTGGCACATAGCTAGATCAGGTGAATACGGAGGATGTTCGATCACTTTAATTTGTTTTTGTTTAAGAAACTCAACTGTTAATCCGGCTGTATGTGAAGATGCATTGTCATGGTGAAGTATTAGTCCCCTAACATTCAGTTCTTGTAGAATTTCTGGAAGACATTTAGTGGTATACCAGTTTGCTGTTACTGTCTTCTGTCCTTCCAACTTGATGGCTTTGACCAATCCCTACTTCTGAAGAAAACGACATACATCACTTTTCTCAGTGCGCGTTGTTTTTTCACCATTGTCGGCGTGGGATCATCTTCAAAGACCCATACTTTGCTTTCTTGACGTGTTGGAACTTCAAAAAACGGTATGTACGTTCCATCACCTGTTACAATTTCAGAAATGATGTGGTGGCCACCATCATTCAGCATATTAAGAGTTTCTTTACTGATTCTGACACGCTCATCTTTTTGATGCTCAGTTAGATTATGGGGAACCCAACGACAAACTACTTTTTTCGTATGTAATTCTTCATGAATGATTTTGTGTATGGATGCGGATCCAATGTTAAGTTCCTTCTGTATCATTTGATAGGTACAGCGATTATCATCCATTAACATTTTTTGTATGGCAGACACATTATCCGGGATTACTGCCGACGGCGGCCTTCCTGTGTGTTCTTCATCCTAAAGAAAATTGCGACCTCTTCTAAATTCTCTAAACCATCTGAATACAGTAGCACGAGCTGAAGATTCATCACCAAATGCTAATTGCAACCGTTGAACGCATTCTTCTTGATTTAATCCTGCTTTGAAATCGTAGAAAATCATAGCGCGAAAATGTTCTCGCGTCAACTCCATTTTCTTTTCTGTTTAAAATTTATTCCATGCTAAACAAGTTGAAGTAAGTCAGTAAAAAATCGTCTTCTGTGTTAAAATACTTTGTACTTTAAAATTAAACCGTTATTTTTATTTTGTAAATTCTCGTCTGCGCGTATCTCAAAAATTTCAGAGTAACCCTTGTATATTGATGTGTAAAATCAAAAAAGAGAGAGTACATACACACAATTATATATATTCATAATTTTTTAATGTAGATTTTATGAAAGGAATATACTTTAGAAAGGTTTTGATGTCGTTAAGTGAAAACGAAAGTATATTATTACAAATAGGTTTGAATTTAAAGAAATGTAAAATTTATTGATGTATTTGATTGTTGTTTGCAATGTGTCTAACTGATTTATTTGATATTTAAAACACATGTTTTTTCATTGATAAATATTTGAAAAGATATATTCTTAATGTTTAAAATACCTTACATTATAATCATTATTTGATGTCATGTATGATTAACTAAATTTAATGATTTGAAATCAAAAGCTGATTTTTTTTTTTTTTTACATTAGTAAAAGCTTTTAATTTAATACTGTTTCTAATACATATAAGAATCGAAGTGTTCTATATTTTGAATTAAATAAAAATTCAAAAATAGTATAATTTCATTTTCTGATTTAATATAGTAGTAATCTATATAAGAACCTGATTTTATGTAATTTATACATTTTTTTAATTTAAGTTTTGATTAATAATTCAATTTATCTGAGTATCAAACATTAGTTTGGTGATAAAAATTTGAAATTGAGAGCAGAAGATTTAATATTAAACTTGTTCTCCTCTCCTTTTTCAAAATAATTGATTTTTCATTTATATACTATTTTTTGTGTATTACAATATAGTTTGTTTTCATTTAAGTTTTTTTTAAATGTTATATTGATATGTTTTATATTAGTAGTGTGTGTGGTAAACAATTTCAATAGTTATTTACGAAATTTTGAATATTGGTTTGTGCAGTCTGTTTTTATTCTCATTATTGAATCTCTACTGAGATAAATCGTTTAATAAATAAAATGGCCTTTTTAGCACGGGGAAAAAAGGGAGATTTAATAGAAGTAGCTGAAGAGTTAGAGGAAATAGTTCCACAGACACACAGATTCTTTTAAAATCCCAGATATTAAAAAAATAATTTTAGCTAGTGAAAACTAGAGAAAGAAGTAAAATGTATATTAGATAGGATAGTCGAGGAAAGAGTTAAAAGGGAACAAGAAGAAAAAGAGGAAAGAATTATGCGAGAAGAACTAGAAAAAAAAGAAATTATTAGACCTGAAGAAAAAGAACATATTTTGGAATTGAAAAGTCTGGAAATCTCTTCAAATGCTGCAATTTCGAATAAAGAATCCGTTACAAATAGGACTGAACAAGCTCAAAAAATTCAGATGCAAATAACGCCAAAATTTGATTAAAAGAGAGGTGAGATGAGTTTATACTTGATAAATTTTGAGCGTAGATGAGCCGGAATATGAGCCGTTTTCCGGAAAAAATGGCTCATATTCCGAAAAACGAATGGGTAGTTTATCTTGTAAGTGCTTTACCTTCAGAAATATCTAACATGTTAGCAAGAGAATCTCCAGAAAGGGCTGGTGATTACAATTACATGAAGGAACTTATTCTTAAACGATTCAAGTTAAATTGCGAACATTTTGCTGTACCTTATTTAGATGACATAGCTGTATATTCACTTACTTGGTCGGATCACATCCAACACCTTAAATGTGTTCTGGAGAAGATTCGATTTGCGACAATGACTGTGTAAAACCCCTAAAGTGCAAATTCGCTCAACTTCATGTTAAATATTTGGGACACTTTGAAGGACAAGGTCAAAGAACACCAGGCGATATTAAAGTGAAAGCCATTACTGATTTCAGCGTCCCTCAAGCAAAACCAAAGTACGCGCTTTCCTACGTCTTGTTGGATATTACCACAAGTATATACCAGAATTTTCGGTAGTTGCTGCGCCTTTAACCGACCTGCTGAAAGAGAAGTCCAAGAGGGGAACTGTGATATGGAATAACTGTGAAAAAGCATTTATAGAATTAAAAAACACTTTAATAAAGAAGCCTGTACTGTACACAGTCCAGACTTTCAAAAACAATTTATTATTCAATGTGATGCTTCAAACTTAGGAATTGGTATAGTTTTATCTCAGAGAGATCAAAATGAAAATGAACACTCTATCCTGTTTCTGTGAGTAAAAAATTTTCAAAGTCTGAGAAAAATTATTGCTATAGAAAAGAAATGTGCAGCGATAATTTTTGCAGTTACTAAATTAAAATATTATTTAAATGGTCAGTGTAAATTTATTATCGAAACTGGTCACAACCCTATAGTTTGGTTGAAACATCATACAGGATCGAATCCCAGACTTTTAAGGTGGACTTTGGTACTTCAAAGCCTAAATTTTGATATCGTTCACAGAAATGGCAAATTACATCAGAATCTCGATAGCCTCAGTAGAATGCTGAATAACCAAACATAATTATTTTCCATTATTCTCAGATATTAAATTAAAGTGTTTTCTTCTAATACAAATTTCAATTGTTGCTTCATGCGTACATAATTTCTTGAAAAATTATAATGTTTTTTATAATAATAATGCGTCTGTTTGTAAATTTAGCTAGTGTTATAATTACTGTTGTGTTATATAATTATTTTACGCTATTATATGATATATTTTTATTAATTTTATATAATTTCATATAGTTTTGTGTATCAGCCAGAGTCCGATTGATCAGGGCTATCTGTAATACTAAATTTTGCTCTTTGTTGTTTGCGTGTGTGTTTTTTTTCTTTTTTATTGCAGGTTAATTTCCGTAGAATGAGAAATAAAATAAAAGAAAAAACTCTGGGGAAGGAGATGGAATAATTTAGTCTGTAATGTCTCATAGTCAGCACTTGAGATTTCAAGAGCCTCTGATGCGGAGGGTGAGTAGGGAGACGGTTGGAGCCAGGAGAAGTCTGAAGGGTTTTTTTCTTTTTCCTTTGTATTGATACTTACTTTTGTGTGCTACGCAGGCGCGGGAGTTGTTAGCGAACCCAGATATGACTCCTTTGTAATTTTGTTTCTTTGTTAATTAAATGTGTTTGTTTTCAAAATTTGGAGTCATTAGTTTGTTTCATAACAACAGGCTGATACGTCTTTAGGCCTTGGGGTCTCTCGGGTTTTTCCCTCCTCTTTTATAGATTAAAGCAATAACAGCCTTTTTAAAGTGAAATGGAAAGTAATTTAACTCATACATTTTGTTAAAAACTTTTGTTATTAGATAAATAGTGGAGGGGGGGGGAAATTAATAATCATTTTATTAGTTAATATTGTCATGTCTTAGTGCTTTGATTGGTTTTAATATATTGATATGCTGAATTATTTAAGTTGGGTTTATCTGAGGGTATAAAGGAGGAGGGAGCCTTTGAAAAGAAATTATTAATACTATTTTCTACTTCGCAGTCATTCTGGCCTGCTATGTTATTTTGTGAGAAATGCAATACAACGTTCTGGACAATAGTCATTGTCACCTACACCTTTGTCATTGTCAGTGAATGCCTGACCGTCATTTGTATTCATGAGGGGGGGGGAGGAATGTTTTTGTTTTTTGAGCGCTCTCACTAGCTTTCATAATGATTAGTCGTCCGGAGTTAATGATTCAGAGTACTCTTTACATTGTTTATCTTCGTGTATTTTATTTTCATTTTTTATCTCATTGTTCAGTTTATTGTATTTTATTTTGTCCGCAATTAGTCTGCTCCTTTGCCTGATTTTTCGTAGTTTATTTCTCCCTTTAGTTTTTTTCTTTTGTTTTTTTAGCCAGATACGAAGTTTTTTTAAATTTTTATTTACAAAGCTAAAAGCAATTATATGGCATTTACTGATAGTATTCGCGAGCTCTGTTATTGCATTATCAATGTCTTGGGGAGGTGTCAAGGGGTGAGAAGTAGTTAATATTTGATATTGAGTTCACTATTAAATTTACTCCAGCTGGGCATGATATTATGGGTTATGTTGTAGTTCTGGTGGGCTAAATCAGGTGTAGCTATTACTGGGCTGTGATCGCTTGTCATTTCGACCAATGTCTAAGTTGAACAGATGTTTGGAATATTTTTATTAAGAAAAGTCTATAGTTGAAACCGTTGCTTTTCTATGTCCTCCTATTCTGGTTGGGGTTTGCGGGGAGTAGTAGGAAAAGGCCGATTCTACGACCAGGATTACCGGGATTATTTCCTTCCCCCCTTGTTTCCCCCCCGTGACGTCATGAGCTCGTCTAAGAGTACGGGGTTTTTTGAGTGGGGGGGAGACCCTCCCCCGCCCCTCATGCTGTTGCACGGGGTTGTTGATTACAAAGAATAAATGATTAATACAACAAATTTCTTCATTTTTTTATTATAAATTAATAATTTCTTTGATTTATAACATTTATTTCCCAAGTTTAATTAAATAATACACATTTAATGACTAATCAGTTATAAATTCTGATTAAAAAAGATCAAATTGGTATGTTCGTAAACAGATTTTCTTGATTATACATTTATTAATATTTATCAATAAAACCAAAATCGGATTCAAAAACGAAAAGTTGAAAATAAAATTCTATCATAATAAATTAAATATTAATTGAGAGATATACAAATATCTGAAGACGTTTATAACAATATAGCATAATAAATAAACAAAATTTAATAAAATACAACTGCAACATTTAATAATCTTTGTAAATTAATCTATAAAAGACTCATTTATAATTAATTTTACTAATAATCATGATAATAAGAAAGCAGATGATGTGATTTATTATTACTCATAAATCATGTAATTTCTTGTTTATTCACGGTTTAGCATGTTGAATCGCGAATATCTTTATCGAAATATAGAGGGCGCTGACGTTAAAGATTTGCTGATAGAGGGCGCTATTTTTAATCTCGTGTTCTAAGTATAGTCAGTATCAACCAATAGGAATTCATGATAAATGAAATAAACGCTTCCTACGTATAAAGAGTGCTGCTTGTTTTAATAATCTTTACTAATTCTCAACGATGGCCAGTATTCAAAATCAACAAGTTTCCTTCTCTGACTTTCCAGCATTTCATCTGGGAGGTGATATTTTTCTATCTTGTAATGTATTCAAGGACAAGACTTTAATTCACATACGACGATATAAAAAGTTCGGAGATAAGTACTATCCAACGAAAGAAGGAGTTACTCTCACCCGACATCAGTTTAGTGTTCTTACTGATAGTAGTTGTTTGAAAGCTAAATCTACCGTTGAAGAAGAAGATAATCCATTGCAGAAGTTTTTTATTGATATGCCTTCTCAGCTGAATCCAATTATAGTATATTCTGAAACAACATCCGGAATTCGTGACTATCATGTAAATAGTGAAATTCTCATTAAATTTTCTACTGATTCTGTGACAGTGGAACGGGAATATACAACTTCAAGCGGCCAAGGGCACTCCAGAACTATGACCTTAGACAATCAACAATGGAGAAATTTGTTTATTCAAAGTGAAGCTTTCAAGACAGTTCTATGTGATTTGAAACTGTCTCGTGTTCAAATTAAAGAACTGTTTGAAATGATCAGTGGCTATCCTGCACCAAAAGCGTCACCAAACTCCGACATTGCGTACTTCGATCTTTTATTCATATTACAATCTGAAGTGTGTAAGACCATCTCTGAGTATCCGAATATCCACAGTTCGCTTCCAGCTCTATCCGAAGAATCACATCAAAACTCACTGCATGATTTTAATGCAGCTGTTATGGATTTAAAACTGTATGATGTCATCAGAAATTTTTATACCACTGTCAAAAGTGGTCCCTCTCCATCCTATTTGACAGGAAATCTTATTGAATATGTAACTATTGAATTCTTAGAATCTGTAAATTTATGTGAAATTATACAAAATATTAAAAGTGAGTTGTGTGTAAAAATGTAAAATAAACATATTTAACGTATATTTGTCTTATTATTTCATTATTAATAAAAGTATATAATTGAATGTTTAGTATAATAAATTGCATTTATAGTTATGATACCATGGAAGCTAGTTATCGAGTACCGGATCATCCTGCTAGTTTTAGGGGTATAAATGCCTTAAATCGAGTATTAAAAGAAAAACTTAAGAATATTAAAAAGTGGTTATCATTCAGGGATTCTTATACTCTACATAAACCAGTTCGTAAAAATTTTAAGCGGAATCGTGTGTTAGTGAGTGGTATAGATAGGCAGTTTCAAGTAGATTTAGTGGATATGCAATCCCTAGCAGAAGCTAATGAAGGTTACAAATATTTATTAACTTGTATTGATGTGTTTTCTAAATATGCTTGGGCGATTCCTCTTAAGAATAAATCGGGAAAAAGTGTACAAATTGCATTGGAAATTATTTTTATGGAGCGTACTCCTTATGCTCTTCAATCAGATAAAGGTTTAGAATTTACAAATAAAACAGTTCAAAATTATTTAAAAAACAAAAAAGTTAAATTTTTTACAACGCAAAACCAAACAAAAGCCAGCGTAATCGAGAGATTCAATAGAACCTTAAAAACTAAAATGTGGAAATATTTTACTGAATATAATACTACAAAGTACATTAATGTTATTGACAATCTTCTGAAAAGTTATAATCATACTTGGCATCGAAGTAAACAAATGGAACCGGCTTCTGTAAATAAAAGTACTCAAAAAAAAGTATTAGAAAACTTATACGGAGACCTAGGTAAAGAAAAACCTAAACCTGCAAAACTTAAGATAGGAGATACTGTTCGTATTAGCAAACAAAAGTTATAATTAAGTGACAGACACTGGTGTTTACCCCATAGAAAAAGTAATAAAAACTAGAAGGAAAGGAAATATTATGCAAGGGGGAGGGGGAGGGCCCCCCCTCGTGACGTCACGATGTTGTGTAAGAGTAGGAGGGTATTTTAACCTCCTTCGTGACGTCATGAGCTCGTCTAACGGCCGTATTCACCAACCAGAGTTAAACGAAGTTTCAGGGTAAAGGGCGAGTAAAGTCATGAAACGTTATTCACCACGACAAAAACAGCGATTAACTCGCCGATATGGATCCCTAGAATAACCCTACGATTTCGGAGTGTTAGCGCCGAGTCAGCAAACAATGGCGGACCTAAGCGATATGTTTGTTGACATTGATATGCAAGATTTGCAAAATCTTGAATTAATGGAAAAGAAGATCGAGATTTGTACATGAAAGTAGGCAAAATGATTTTGAAACTTTGGACGAAGTTGATTTTCGTAGCCGTTACAGATTGAATAAAAGTACGGTGGAAATTTTAATTCAGCGTCTATCGCCGAAATTGGAATCACGAACTAGGCGAAACCAAGCATTGACACCTGCAGAAAAAATCTTAATTGGTTTAAGATTTTTTGCTACAGGAACTCAACAACTGAACATCGGCGATATAATTCAGTGCAGCCAACCATCAGTGAGTCGTGCTGTGACCGATGTCGCCAGAAGCCTGGCAGAGCTCCATTCCGAATACATTTGTTTACCACAAAATGAAGAGGAACGAAGAGAAGTAAGTAAATGCATATTCAACTATACAAATTAATATGATGTATGCCAAAATAATAAGTGTTTGATATTGTGTGTAGTTTAATTTATCTAATGAGAAAAAAATCTAAGTTATTTATCTCATACACAGCAATTTATTTAAAAAAACAATTTTAATAATTAAGCAACAAATTTAGCAACAAAAATTCCATTCCATTATTAATCATATGTTTGAAATGATATTATTAATGAGTATTGCATAATTTACAAAAGTGTTAAAAAAGAGTATTTTTGTTTTCGAATTTGGTTAACAAGAGCAGATGTGGCTTTTCAATTATTTAAGTTTGTTAATAAATGTGTGAACCTGCATGTGACAATACAGAGAATAAAGCACAAAAATAATGAGTCATTTATGTGATGTAATTTGTTGCTCAATAATGAAAAGAAATAATTAATTGATGTTAGAAAAATTGCAGTCACAAAGTATGAGTATAAAGATTTTTCACATGCATTCCTTATTAAAAAAATTGATTAGGGAAACTTGGCAAAACACTCATTTTCTCAAATAGCACTAATTATTAATAAAATTATTGTATAAGTTTATGTAATTTTCAATATATATATCAAAAAACAATGAACTGCTGTCAAAACAAGTCATCAGGTCAAGTTTTTACCCTTATTGACAATTATATTCTCTCATATCTGTGGATTGTTATTAAAGCAAATAGCACAAAAATAATTTAAACAACATTGTAACAATTTAAACTCTTGCTAATATTGTTTTTTTTTTTAAATTTAACTGTTAATAGAAATTAGAAGTTTTAAGAGTACACCTAAGGTGTTCTGCAATTATTTACTACACAAATAAATTTTTAATGGAAAATTATGCTGTAAAATTTTTATTTTTGGATGCAAAAGTTATTATAAAATTTTAAATAATTTGCAGTATAGATGTTAAAAAACAGTGAAACTGTTGCTGAACAATGTTATCGAGAGAAGTTTTAAATTTTAATTATGTGAAAATTTTGATTAAAATGTTAAATCATATTATTAGCCGAATAAAAAGAACTATACTTTTATATAAATTAGCTTTATTGAATATATAAAGTTGACACATTAATAGCAAAATACTAAAGCATTTTATTTTCAACATGGATTTAAACAATGTTTTTTTTACAGGTTAGCTCAAGCTTCTATAGGTTGTGTGGTTTGCCAGGTGTGCTCGGTGCACTAGATTGCACACATATTGAAATTCAAAGTCCTGGATGTGACATCGGTGAGACATTTAGATGCCGCAAAGGCTTTTTTAGCCTTAATGTACAAACCATGAGTGATGTGGATTTATACATCAGAAATATTGTTGTACGATGGCCAGGCAGTACTCATGATAGTACTGTGTTTGACCATTCTTACTTAAGAGCTCACCTGGAAACTGAAGTGCCTAATACGTATCATGTATTAGGTGATAATGGATATCCTTTGCGGTCATACTTGATGACACCTTTTCTTCATCCAAACTCGGATAGGCAAAGGAGGTAATATTTGTTCACAATTTGATTCTTTATTTTTTTAAATATAAAAATTTCCTGTCAATGAGCAATATTACAGAAGTGTTTTACTGCCTCATAGTTAATATGATATGTAAAATTTCTGTATTCCATTGAATTTTTTTACTAATTGAAATAATAAAAAAGTGTCAAGTGATAGTTTGCGTCATTTTATGTTGACATTTTGAATTTAATTATTGTACATTAAATTACAAAAATGGTAAACTATTTATAAATCATTCTATAAAAGTGATTAATTTTCTTCCGAGCATTTCGATTCTGTATGTTTCACTAAAATTAATCACAAAAATGAAAAAAATGTATAAAATGATTATTTATAAAAGAAAAAAGATGTGCTTATGAAAGAGTAGTCAGGATACTTTTAAGTAATGATATGTTATCAGGCTTTAGTGAATATTACAGAAAAATTAATCATTAAATAGATTTTTATGGGCAAGATAATTTAATAACCAAAGTTCATATTATATTAGTCAAAAGAATTTCTTAAAATATTATGCAATTTATGATTAATTTCTAATTGCTGTATTCTGCACTTTTCTTCAAAACTAAAAATAAATTTTATTTTCTCATTTATAGGTATAATGCAGCTCACATCTTGGGGAGAAATGTCGTGGAGCGCCAATATGGAGTTTGGAAGCGAAGGTTCCAATGCATTTCCCTGCCTTTGCGGTGCAGTTTACAAAATGCACAAACAATCATTGTAGCTACAGCTGTGCTGCACAACATCGCATTAAGAATGGGTGACAGCTACAGCATAGAAATCCCAAATGAGGATAATGACCATGAGAGCAACTATGTTAATAATGAATGTGCTGGCATTTCAAAAAGAAATGCCATTGTCAACTCTTATTTTTAATTTTTATGCACAATAAAGTTTTTTCATTCATTATTTGCCCATGTTTATTTTATAAATACAAATTTCTCATATAAAATTTTATGTATTTTTTTAAAATCAAATAAGTTATATTTTGTTTTATTGTGCAAAATAAAATGTTGAAAATTTCACTAAATTTAAAAATGTGTTGCCTTTAAGATAGACTTGTTCTTCCATGCAATATTTTCAAATATTTTTTAAATCCATAGAAACTTAATTTAACTATAGAAAACTGCATTTATCACTAAAACAAATGTTAACGATAGTATAAAAAAATTCAAACATTTTCAGTTTCACATTTCTTTAATAAATTTACTTCGTTTTTTGTTTTACTATTTTAACCTATCTTGTAACATTGATTTGTATAAAGTAATCATTCCATATTAGCTCTTTATAATTTAAAAAACTCAGATCCTTACCCGAAAAAAATTTTTTCCCCTTTAATTTTATAAATAAAATGTGTATTACCTGTAAATTTTTTTAAACACTGCTCATTTCTTATGAAAAGCAATCATTTTTGATTTTAAAATTTGCACATAACCATTGAAAATGCTATATAAATTGACAATTTTTTTAAAATTGATTTTAAGCAAAAAATGACAGTAAATGAATAATAATGAAATTTTATTTAATATTTTAAATGTTAATGGTTAGTAAATCCAATAAAATTTTGTTAGTAAATGTTAAAAAGAAATGAAAACAAAATAATTCTACAATATTAAAAAAAATTATTTTTGCTGCTTTTTAAGCTCTTCAAAATATAATGCTTTTGCTGCATTAGCCTTTATTTCGGACTTTAATGCAGCAATTCGCAGTTCGTGTTCAATTTCTTTTCTTTCTTCATCTCGTTCTTTCCTCTTTTCCTCACTTTCCATATTCTGTATTGTTAATTTATGAATTTCTTCTTTTCTTCTTTTTTTCTTTCCATTTCCTCCAACATAGCTGCATGCATTTCTTGTTTAATTTTCATGTTCAGTTCATGTTCCGAGTCTAAGATGCTTTTCCTTTGCTTAGCACCTTCAGTTATTTGTTTCGCTGCAGCTTCTGTTGCATTTGGCCTCCTCTTTATAGCTCTTTTTTTAATAAATGGGGTTGCAACTGGCGTTGAATTTTCATTTTCCACTTCAGTAGATGTTGTTTCTATGAAAGGTGGAATTTCAACTACCTGGGGCACTATCTGAAAATATAAATAAATAACATGCAAAAAATTATATGTATGAATTAAAGTATGTATATCCTACATCTTGCTTTGCAAGCATTCTAAATAAATTATGAATCTGTATTATTCAACCACAATTTTTCTCGCAAAAATGAAAATACAGTAATTATTTATATTTGTATCTTATGCCTATGGAAACTAATATGTAATTCTTTTATAAGTTACTATTCTGTACGTACATATAAAATGTCTTGCAAAATTACTTACAATTTCAGTTTCCTTGTTTTTTTCACAGCATTCGACAAGTGATATAACTTCAGTTTCTGGAAGAGAAATCTAAATTTTATTTTTATTCATTTTACCCATACATATTTTCTACCAAAATTTTATAAAAGGATTTACTTGTTATAAGATTAAAACTTTTTACATAATTGTTAAATAATATTATTCACAAGATTTTATATTACTCTTTTTTGGCATACTATAGAAATAAAAATGTTATATATTTTACAAAAAGTGATTCACATCTTAAATTATTATATTTAAACTTGTACATAATTTCAACATATCCAATAATTAATTTTACTTTTCTACACATAATTTTTATCAGAATAATGATTCTAATATTACATTAAATTCTTAAATATGAATACATATAATAGATGTATTTAATAATGTTGATATTTTTGTCTAATTTTTCAGGAGTAAATTTTTTACAGTTCACAACAAAGCTAATTTAAATTATTAAAATGTTAATTCAAGTATTTCATTTTTAAAGATACCTGTGTATATTATAAATACATATACATTTATAATCACAAACTATATAATTATAACTGTATCCATTTAATAGGCACAGTTTATTCTTTTTGACATAAATAGTAATACATTAATTATATTTTTAAATATTTTTCTTACCTTGATTGGCCGATGTAATTTCTTGGTATCTGCAGTCAGAATCATAGGCACATTCCAAAGGTTTTCGGACGAAACCAATCTCTTGTACTCTATGATCGATGTCTGTCGATATCAGTTTGGCTGTGCCACCCCCAGTCTTAAAAATTTCTACCTTGTCTGCAGCTTTGTGTTGCTGAGACAGTTTTTTAAATTTTTAAATTTATCTTTAAGTTGCTGAGGCGTTCTTTTATACACCCCAGCTACCGCGTTAAACTCAAGACATATTCTCTCCCAAGCTTTTTTCTTACTATCGTTGCTGATACAATTTGTTTTTTTACAGTTTATGATCTCAGCATACTTTTCTACAATTTCCAAAAGTGTCGCAATTTCTAACGGTGTAAAATTTAATCTTTTGTCCATGTTGACGAAATCACTTTACCGCTCGCTACGAAGCTTTGTTTACATTTTCTGCTAGCCAATCAGAAGCCGTCTTACATGTCGTGTTCGGTTAACTCAAAAGTTGTCTTACACGGGGATTTCCCCGCTTCGTGAATAAGAATCGGCGAGTCATGCGAGAGTTGAGTTATATCCGAGATAGGCTACACTCAAGTTATCCCGTGTTTGGTGAATACGGCTGTAAGAGTACGGGGGTCTTTTGAGTGGGAGGGAGACCCCTCCCCCGCCCCTCATGCTGTTGCACGGGGTTGTTGATTACAAAGAATAAATGATTAATACAACAAATTTCTTCATTTTTTTATTATAAATTAATAATTTCTTTGATTTATAACATTTATTTCCCAAGTTTAATTAAATAATACACATTTAATGACTAATCAGTTATAAATTCTGATTAAAAAAGATCAAATTGGAATGTTCGTAAACAGATTTTCTTGATTATACATTTATTAATATTTATCAATAAAACCAAAATCGGATTCAAAAACGAAGAGTTGAAAAATAAATAAATGATTAATACAACAAATTTCTGCATTTTTTTTAATTATAAATTAATAATTTCATTGATTTATAACATTTATTTCCCAAGTTTAATTAAATTATACACATTTAATGACTAATCAGTTATAAATTCTGATAAAAAAAAATCAAATTGGTATGTTCGTGAACAGATTTTCTTGATTATACATTTATTAATATTTATCAATAAAACCAAAATCGGATTCAAAAACGAAGAGTTGAAAAATAAATAAATGATTAATACAACAAATTTCTACATTTTTTTATTATAAATTAATAATTTCATTGATTTATAACATTTATTTCCCAAGTTTAATTAAATAATACACATTTAATGACTAATCAGTTATAAATTCTGATTAAAAAAGATCAAATTGGAATGTTCGTAAACAGATTTTCTTGATTATACATTTATTAATATTTATCAATAAAACCAAAATCGGATTCAAAAACGAAGAGTTGAAAAATAAATAAATGATTAATACAACAAATTTCTGCATTTTTTTTAATTATAAATTAATAATTTCTTTGATTTATAACATTTATTTCCCAAGTTTAATTAAATAATACACATTTAATGACTAATCAGTTATAAATTCTGATTAAAAAAGATCAAATTGGTATGTTCGTAAACAGATTTTCTTGATTATACATTTATTAATATTTATCAATAAAACCAAAATCGGATTCAAAAACGAAGAGTTGGAAAATAAATAAATGATTAATACAACAAATTTCTACATTTTTTTTATTATAAATTAATAATTTCATTGATTTATAACATTTATTTCCCAAGTTTAATTAAATTATACACATTTAATGACTAATCAGTTATAAATTCTGATTAAAAAAGATCAAATTGGTATGTTCGCAAATAGATTTTCTTGATTATACATTTATTAATATTTATCAATAAAACCAAAATCAGATTTAAAAACGAAGTGTTGAAAATAAAATTCTATCATAATAAATTAAATATTAATTGAAAGATATACAAATATCTGAAGAAGATTATAATCGATTCTCAGCTGCTCTCGTTTTCTATAATAGCAAGAATGCAGTTATTCTTACGACAAGGAATGATAAGCTTTCGGTATTGTTCGCAATAAAATACAGCTTCTCAAGTCCCCTTCTTCATTGTCCAATGGTGCATGCTACAACAGTTAGAAAAATAATACGTGTCAAGTATTCGCTATGCTTACAATCATCAGTATCAATCATGTTGTCTCCTTAATACTGCTATCTATTATCAAAAAGAACGCTTATTGATGATCACATAGACCGTGTTGAATTTTGATTTAACACGACTTTAGACCACTAGCCCCTATAAAAAGGGAAAAGCTCTGGTCTGAAATCTCAGCTGCTCTAGTTTTCTATATAATAGCAAGAATGCAGTTATTCTTATTACAAAGAATGACAAGCTTTCAGTATTGTTCGCAATAAAATACAACTTCTCAAGTCCCCTTCTCCATTGTCCAATGGTGCATGCTACAACAGTATGAAAAATAATATGTGTCAAGTATTCGCTATGCTTACAATGATCAGTATCAATCATGCTGTCTCCTTAATACTGCTATCTATTATCAAAAAACGCTTATTGATGACCACATAGACCATGTTGAATTTTGATTTAACACGAGTTTAGACCACTAGCCCCTATAAAAAGGGAAAAGTCTGGTCAGAAAACTCATTCTGACATTAGTATCCTTGATATCAGTGTAGAGTTTTATTCCGTCTTACTTTGCGAAATTTAAGCTTCATCATGGATGTGGAACAAGTTTTCGAAAATTCTACTATGCCAATCACTGACGAATTATTGTCAATTGCTGATTTTGGTGACTTAACGAATACTCAGTTAAATTCTCAGTGGTCGTCAACACCTGATAGTGGAATCGCTTGTCCGGAGTGTGGCAAGAAGTTTACTCTTCGGCATAATATGTTAAGACACCAGCGTACTCAACACAGAGGACATCGTTATCCTTGCCCTCACTGTTCGAAAACGTTTCTCCGCAATGCAGATCTTCAACACCACCAGAAATTGCATATGCAGAACAAACGTAAAGCTATTGATCTAGCTACATCGTCGAAGAACCGTCGTTTAGATATGCAGTTTGTTCCTAATTCAGCTAAGGTTCATCGATCAGCTTTAAAAAATCGAGTTACCAACATTCGCCTTCTTAATGTAGATCATCAAATTGATTTAAAAGAATTCCTTACGTCTAAAGAAAATGAATTCATATCTCATATAACAATTTCTCTCGCAAAAAATGAACTAAAAGTGAACTGCAGACTAATATGTCGTTACCAAAAGGTAACAAATAATGGTATTGTCAATGAAGAAAAATGCTTTAAGACTAAAAATAAGCCAATACTTCTATCTACAGATCTCCAACAATTTTACCAGGAGACAATAGATAAATTGTTAGCTGAAGAAGATGAGTTTATTGCAAAAGAATCTGGTTGGTCCCTAGAGGAAATTATAGCTTTGGAAATGCGACTAAGTAAATACAATCCTTTAAGAGGCTCTTCTTACATTGACCTTCCTCCTTCTATAAAGCATAAAAAGGCTATAATCAACGTAGAGAATAAAGACAACCACTGCTTTATGTGGTCTGTGCTTTCAGCTCTTTACCCCATACAAGATTATCATCAACGTGCCAATCGTATTCATCATTATGAACCATACATTCATACTCTAAATTTCGAAAATATTGAATTTCCCGTGAAACTCAGTGATGTAGGAAAATTTGCAAAAATAAATGGTATATCCATTAATGTGTATGGCTTGTCGGATAAACATGAAATATACCCTTTGGTGATTACAGAAAATGAAAACATGAAACACATCGATTTGATTTACTTAAAATCAGATTCCTCTTCTCATTATGCTTGGATTAAAGATTTATCTCGTCTGATTTCCAAGCAATACAACAATCATCAAAAACATCACTTAATTTGTCGACGCTGCCTGCAGTTCTTCCAGACCAAGTCCGTTCTCGAACGCCATCAACTGAGTTGTCAACAATATGAAGCTGTAAGGGTAGTGATGCCTAGCAATCAGTGGTTAACATTTAAAAATGTTCAGCATTCTCATCCTGTACCCTTTGTCATCTATGCTGATTTTGAGTGCTTAACTCAATCTATAGATTCTTGTCAACCAAACCCTTCAACATCCTATACTGAGGCATATCAAAAGCATGAACCCATAAGCTTTTGCTACTATATTACATCTACCACAAAAGTATACAAGAAACCTTTTACCTATCGAGGGCCGAATGCAGCTAAAGTTTTTATGGAGAGAATGAAAATTGAAGCTACAGAAATCGAACTCGTTTACAGAAATAAAAAACCTATGATGCCCTTAACTGAGGAACAGCGGATAGATTTTCAACAGGCGACACATTGCTACATGTGCAAGCAAGTGTTTACAGCAGAAAATTATAAGGTAATTATATATATTTCGATTTATTTTTTAAACATTATATTATAGTCTGAAAAATACATTTCGTGGTAAAAAATAGTTTTACAATATCTTTTATTATTAATTAAGTATGCTGATTAAAATATTGATATTTTATAGGTCAAGGACCACGACCACCAAACATCGTGGTTCAGAGGAGCTTCTTGTAATGCGTGTAATTTGAAGGCTAAGAATCCGAATTTCATTCCTGTGATATTCCACAACTTGTCCGGCTACGACAGTCATCTTTTCATCAAAGAACTGGGTGGAGATGACAAAAACATTGATGTGATTCCAGAAAATGAAGAAAAATATATTTCTTTTTCCAAGCAAGTAAGCAAACATCTAAGCCTTAGATTCCTAGATTCTTTCCGATTTATGGCCAGCAGTTTAGATAAATTAGCAAAGAATTTAACCATTAGATCAATTCAATATTATTAATCAACATTTCTCAGCTGATCAGGTACCGCTTTTGGTTCGCAAGGGAGTATATCCGTATGATTATATCAATCATACAGATAAATTTTTGGAAGATCGTTTGCCTCCACAAGAAGCCTTCTACAATCGCTTAAGTGAATCCGACATTACTTTAGAAGATTACTTACATGCCCAACATGTTTGGGATGTATTTAACATCAAGAATCTTGGGGAATATGCAGATCTGTATGTGAAAACTGATGTCTTGCTTTTGGCATATATATTCGAAAACTTTCGAAATGTTTACTTGAAGACATATGGTTTGGATCCTACGTGGTATTTCACGGCACCAGGACTTTCATGGGATGCAATGCTAAAGAAAACTGAAATTCAATTAGAGTTTCTCAGTGATTACGAAATGCTCTTATTTGTTGAAAACGGTATTCGTGGAGGTGTGTCCCAGTGTTGTCACCGATATGCCCGAGCCAATAATCCTTACATCGAAAATTATGACGAAACTCAACCAAATAATTATCTTTTGTATCTAGATGCAAATAATTTGTATGGTTGGGCAATGTCACAATATTTGCCTGTAGGGGATTTTAAATGGTTGGACCCTTCCATAGATGTTCTGAACACTCCGAGTGATAGTGCAGTTGGATATATTTTGGAAGTTACATTAGAATATCCTGAATTACTCCATGATTTACATTCAGGCTTGCCACTTGGCCCAGAAACTATAGTTCCTCCTGGCTGCAAGGAAAAAAGACTAATGACTACTTTTTTTAAAAAGGAGCGGTATGTTTTACATTACCGAAATTTACAACAATACATTAGTTATGGTCTCTCTCTTACTAAGGTACACAGAATTCTTCAGTTCACTCAATCTCCATGGTTAAAAATTTATATTGAATTAAATACTCAACTTAGAACATCAGCAACTAATGAGTTTGAGAAAAATTTCTATAAACTTATGAATAATGCTGTGTTTGGGAAAACCATGGAAAACATTCGAAACAGAGTGGATATTAAGTTATGTTGTAATGCTGAGAATGCAGAAAAATGGATAGCTAGAAGTAATTTTAAAGATCGCACAAAATTTTCTGAAGACCTGATTGCTATACACATGCGGCGAACAGTTTTGACATTCAACAAACCAATAATTATAGGAATGGTTATTCTTGATGTCTCTAAAACACTAATGTATGACTTCCATTATTCAAAAATGTTACCAAAATATGGTGAGAAGCTTAAACTTTTATATACTGATACTGATAGCTTCATTTATAACATTTACACTAAGGATGTATACGAAGATATGAAGCAAAGCATCGACTTCTGACTATTCCCTTAATAACATCTACGGCATTCCATTAGTTAATAAGAAGGTGCTTGGAAAAATGAAAGATGAAATAAAAGGAGATATCATGACAGAATTCATCGGACTTAGGTCCAAAATGTTTGCTTTCAAAGTTAATGGCACAGAAACCAAAAAGCTGAAAGGTATAAAAAAGACTGCCATAGAAAATAAAATACAATTTGAGGACTATCAGAAATGTTTGTTCGACCACAAAGAACTTGTGACAAGCATGAATATGATACGCTCTAAACGTCTTGAGGTGTACACAGTCACCTTAAATAAATTGGCATTATCCCCTTATGATCAAAAAAGGTATATCTTGGAAAATAAGATCGATACCCTTCCTTTCGGACATTACTCTTTAAAGGACTAATATGCAATTTAAACAAATAATTGATACATAATATCAAAATGTATCATTTAATATGTAATCTGTTGGTACAGAAAAATAAAAAAATTTCACCGAATGTATATGTATTTTATTATTAGTATATTCATATATAAATTGTATGCATTAATCTAAGGAAGTATTAATTACAAATTATATTTTTTATTATTTTTTTAGAAAATATTTTGTATAAGGAACCCATCTTTTTATTATATTTTATTTAGTTATTTTATCACTTTTATAATCATTATTTCAGAAGTATTATAAATAGCTGTGATTTTTTTTTTTGCAACTTATCATTCGACATGGATACCTTGAAGCTGAAACATCCTTTTACCATGATGGTTGCTGGTCCTACAGGCTGTGGAAAAACTCATTTCGTAAAAAAGCTGATCCAATTTAAAATGATCCACCCCTTTCCAAAAATTATAATATGGTGCTATGGTGCATATTAAAGCCTTTATTCAGAAATGCATGATATCACATTTCATGAAGGTATTCCTTCTAATTTAAGTAATTATTATGATTCTTTGATTGTTATAGATGACTTAATGAGTGAGCTTGGTAATAATTCAAAATTAACAAATTTATTTACTAAAGGTTCACATCATAGAAATGTGAGTGTGATATTTATTGTTCAAAATATCTTTCACAAAGGAAAAGAGATGAGAGATATTTCATTGAATTCTCATTATTTAATATTATTTAAAAATCCAAGGGATAGATCTCAAGTTATGCATTTAGGACGGCAACTGTATCCATCTAAAGTTAAGTTCTTTCTAGAAAGCTACGAAGATGCTACTTCAAAACCCTTTCAATACTTGTTATTAGATCTCAAGAGTGATACAGATGAATCATTACGCATGCGTACTGGTATGTTCCCAGGAGATATTTATTACGTGTATCAGCCTCGATGCCTTTACTCTTAACTGATCACCCGAAACGAAAGGATGACATCGTCAGCAATTATTGATTTTGAAGGTTATCAGCTCCCTTCCAGACATTTCATCGTAAAAGAATTAGCTTTTTACGCTATCGATGGACCGCATTTTAGAGGCTCATGGACTTTTCAACCACCGATTCCTTTCGAAAACTTACCATCAACACAAAAAAATCAATTTTTATGGGTATCACGAAATATTCATCATATGGATTGGAAGGAAGGACAATTACCTTACGAAAAGTTTAGAAGTATTTTGAATCTTCTATTTGAAGTGTTTCCCACAATTTATATAAAAGGAATTGAGAAACAAAGATTTTTAGAATTTTTATCAGGTCGACATTGTATTAATTTAGAAGATTTCAACTGTCCGAAAATAGAGAAATTGATTCATACCTCCTGTACCTCCTGCTCTGTACACGGTTCCAGCTTTCGCCATTGCGCTCTAGTTAAAGCTACTGCATTCGGAGAATTTCTCAAATCTCTATAAATATAGAAAAATTTAAGATGCTTACCATTTAGTAACAAGATGTCAATATGTACAGAACAAGCACTGCAGCTCTTGAAAGATATCTCCAAAAGTAAAAATCCTAAGCTTATTCTTCAAAATTGTCCCAAAAGTATTATTAAATTACTTTGTGAATGTATATTGAATGTCTTACATGGAAATGTGTCTCTAACAAACACCCAAAAAAGTCAACTTTCATCACACAAGCAAAGTTTAAGAAAACTTTCCAATAAAAAAATCCCCTTGCATAAGAAAAGAAAAGTACTTATTCAAAAAGGTAGTGGTTTTCTCTCCATTTTATTACCTGCTGCGATTTCCGTCATAAGTTCGTTGATTCATGGAGTATAGCATGAAATTCGTTCTCATCCCTGAAGATCGTGTTCAAGTAATAGAACATTTGACTGAAATGGATCAGCAAATGAGGAGTATTTTACAGAGTAATGACTTAACAGATAGTGAAAAAGCAATCCTTTATTTACAGAAACTGCAAAAGTATACGAATTTTTCTACTAATAAGGTTAATAATATTTCTGAAGAGCCAGCTACTGTTGTGGAAAATGATCCATCTACTGTGAAACAAGAAGACGAAGTGGAAAAAATACTTTAAATATTGTTCCTGTTAGATACAAAAGCCTTGCCAAAGATATCCTCAATTTTCTTAAGGAACAAACTACGCTTAAGTGGAATTCAAAAGGTGAAATGATATGTAAAGGTGAAATTATTCCTCACACAAATATTGTTATTCTAATTAATGAATTCTTGAGGAATAAGAAAAAAACTGTTAAGGGATATAACACTTTTTTAAATTTCTTAAGAGACATAAAATTCCCCATGCATTTGGATATTAATAGCAAATTGCATAAGAATGAAGACATTGTTGAAAATCATATTGGTAATGGTAAAAATGTTATGAAACAAAACTTGCATGCTCGAAGAAATGCTTGGCTTACATTTTAGCATTGAATAAAAAGAATTATTTTTGTAATTTGAATGAGTCAATTTGTATTACTTTATTTATATTAATTATATATATATTTGTATTTTAAAATATTATTTGTTAAATCTATCTATCTATATATACACGTATATATTGATGAAAGTTGTTTTAATTCGGAGAAAATTAATTATTAAATTGAAAGATAAAATTAACTTTATCAAAATGAAAAGTTTTTCACTGAAACATTTTCTATTAAAATGAAAAAAAAATATTTATAGAAAGGAAAAAAAAATAAATGTAAAGAAAGAAAATTAAAATTTTTAAAGAAAAATATAATTAATATTTATTAAAAAAACAATTAGTTAAAATTTAAAATAAATAAATTAGTTAAATTATATTTTAAAAAAAGTAAAATTCTTGCTTTTCTTTATATATAAACATATTTATTAAAATGTCTAAATGATGCCAACTTTTGAAATTTATAAAAAGCAATTTAAAAGAAAACGAGAAATTTTATTTAATTTTCATATATATATGTTTAAAAAAAATCATCTTATAAAAGCTTTTTGAAAAATAATTATTTAAGGGAAAAAAAGATAGTTGGGTGAAATATGATACGAAAAAAAAGATGTTATTGATGTTGTTGTCGTTTTTTTTAATTACGTAAATTATGAATAAAATTTAAATAACACGAAAAATATATGCGAAGCAATTTTTTTTATTTTCTAAAAATGATTCTTACACCATATTTCTTTTTAACAAACTGATACAACAGAAAATCATTGCTTTTGTTTTTACATAAATTCTGGATGATAGAATGAATTGAATTTCCTAGACAGCGTTTCAATATAAAGTAAATACAGTAATGTCCACATACATTAGACGTTAGACTCTGAAATGTAACTGAGTTCCAACACACATATGGATAATGAGAAACATAATTTTGAATTAACTCTCCATAAAATTCAGGTGGTTGCCCGTATGAATCAAAAAACTCCAATCTTCCTTTTTCATCCACAAATAAGGCCATCCAGTGTGAACCGGTTTCCCATGATTTATCGTTATTGATAACAATTGCTGATATTCCATGAAGGATAGGGATTGTATCCGCTGCGTACACTCCTCGAAAAAAGGGTGCTGTTCTCATATCTCGAGATAGGATATTATTTATTTGTTGTCCATTCATCTCTAATTACCAAAGTCATATAAAATGTTCCTAGTCTTGTTTATCTCAATTACGTTTTCAAATTCCGCATACACAATGACACTTAATGTTTGGGAAAGCGGTTTGCTATACTTTAATTCTAATCGAAAATTACTGTGCTTTATAAGATTCAAATGTTCTCCACTGCACAGATCTGGAGACATATCATAACAATATAACGCGTAGTCATTAGGATATTCCTCTCTTGAAATAAATATACCTTTATCTTGACCCATTCTTTCCGTACCTAAAAATAAGCTCTGATATGCTCTTATGTATTGATTCTCAGCAAAATTAAGCTCTAAAGGATTATGAGGCATGGGTTGTCCATCTATGTAAATTCCAATGAAATTTAAATCAAAATGCTTAAACTGAAAAGGAGATTTATCTAAACTTCCATGAAAAGCTTCATTTTCGACACATCCAATTATTACTCGCTTAGGCATTTGACCTATGAATATATTATCTTGCACAAAAGACATGTTTCCTTTTGGTATCGAATACACTTTGCATAGCACTCTATTGATAGGATATTTCGCAGTTGCTCCTTTATCTAAAGCTTTGCCGTGTCCAAGAATAACTCCTGGACTTACACGCACTTTACGCACTAGCAAAGAAACATGATCTAATACGACTTTGAATCCTTCTTTACCTAGCAAACAAAATTCGTTCTTGCTTCTTATAAGTTTAATTTTTAAATCAACTAAATTCAGTAATAATCTTTCTTGATGAAATAAATCACTATGGATGCAGCCGATCATATCCACTGTAGCACTATTTCTGAAAAGAGCAGATCGTTTTTTTAATCCATCTTCTGAATCCTTATAAAATAATTCAGCAGTCAGTTGTGAAGTTTTGCTATCGAAACCATGATTGATAAGAGTTTCAATGTAAGATCGATAAGGATATGTATTATTTGAGTTTGAAACCAGACGTTCATTTAGAGAAACATCTACTTGAGAAAATAGTGAATGTAGAAATAAATTTACAGGTCCTATATCTGCTTCTTTTTCTATGGCTGTATTATTATCATTTAAAATTCTAGCTTTGACATATAGTTGAGTGTGGCTGAGATCGATGTATTCTTCGGTTGAACCACTGAGGACAAATTCCACAGGTCCTCCAGTCGAAACACTTGATAAAGGATGGAACTCAACCCACTTTCCGCTTTCTATAACAGTTTGTGTTCCAGGTAAGTGAAAAAGTTCTAACTCTGATTTTACGCATTCAGGAGAATCTTTCAATAGGAAAGCCATCACGAATCAAAGATATCACGTCCTCTCACTTTGCGGATTTTCGATGAAATGACTTGTCTTTGCTTTTTGCGTTTCCTTTTATACTTTCCTTTCCCTACCATAGACTGTATTTTGTCAAGAGCTTTTTGTGCTAATATTTCCCCACTTTCTTTAGACCTAGATTTAAGAGATTCTGAAAATTCTTGACCAGATAATACATCTGAAGTCACGCGAGATCCCGTTAAGATAGCTTCTTTTCCAACTGTTTTAGCACCCTTAATGAAAAAGGGAAAAGCTGCTCTAAATAAGCTACGAAAAATACCTCCTAGACCATAACCTTTCTGCAAAGAAATTCCTTGATAATGAGGTAAGCCTGAACCTATTTGTCCTGCATAATGTTCTTCAAATTTTTTGATGCAGCAAACGTATGGTACGCTCATTTTGATGTCTTATGATGAAATGATTCTACTAATTTTACATTCTGGTATTCACAGTATTTGCTTCAATCTGAAATGCAGCACAACAACCACTTTTCCTCTTTCGAATGGAACGAAATCCCCTGAATTGAGTCGAAGTTCCATATTAATGGTTTGAAAAGACTGACGAGCAATTGGTAAGTATTGAGGTCTATCATAATGGCGACTGATGATTTCTCCATCTCTTCTTTCTACTTTCACAATTCTTAAAAGAGGTACTTGGACTTCACCCACAATTTGTGGAGATACAATGTCACTATACACATAAAGAAACGGGAAATCGATATGAGGATCAGCAACAAATGGACTGTGTATAGTCCCAGTAATTTTGCCCTTTTCGAATCCTAGAAGTTGTGCAAGTCCATCATCAAAACTAATAGAGAACCCTTCTTTTACCATAATTTTTACTCTTTTCGTTGACTTATTAAAACCTAAATATATTTTGTCATGAAATAAATTATCATTTATCGCTTTCAATATATCGGGTACACTTTCATAGCATCCAGGTGGGATGGTCCTTTTCAAATTTTTTGACATGTTTCCCTCTTGTATTTCAAATGTAAACGAATTTCTGTTTTTATTGACGTTAAACCATGAGTGAGGATAAATAATTTCTGATAAGCCAACTTCCCATTCACCACTTAATTCGATGGGTGATGGTAACTGCGTTATAAAATGAGAAACTTTGTTTCTAGGGAAAAACTTCTGAGAACTATCAGATGGTAGCGTCACGTAGAACGACATGATTCATAATAAACTCTGAATAGAACTGTTGAACCTTTTTATACTCTCTTAACATCAGTTACCCAAGAATTGAATTTCTCAGGATAACCAAGAAATTTTACATAATACTGCATAATATTTCCTTTCCTTCTAGTTTTTATTACTTTTTCTATGGGGTAAACACCAGTGTCTGTCACTTAATTATAACTTTTGTTTGCTAATACGAACAGTATCTCCTATCTTAAGTTTTGCAGGTTTAGGTTTTTCTTTATCTAGGTCTCCGTATAAGTTTTCTAATACTTTTTTTGAGTACTTTTATTTACAGAAGCCGGTTCCATTTGTATACTTCGATGCCAAGTATGATTATAACTTTTCAGAAGATTGTCAATAACATTAATATACTTTGTAGTATTATATTCAGTAAAATATTTCCACATTTTAGTTTTTAAGGTTCTATTGAATCTCTCGATTACGCTGGCTTTTGTTTGGTTTTGCGTTGTAAAAAATTTAACTTTTTTGTTTTTTAAATAATTTTGAACTGTTTTATTTGTAAATTCTAAACCTTTATCTGATTGAAGAGCATAAGGAGTACTCTCCATAAAAATAATTTCCAATGCAATTTGTACACTTTTTCCCGATTTATTCTTAAGAGAAATCGCCCAAGCATATTTAGAAAACACATCAATACAAGTTAATAAATATTTGTAACCTTCATTAGCTTCTGCTAGGGATTGCATATCCACTAAATCTACTTGAAACTGCCTAGCTATACCACTCACTAACACACGATTCCGCTTAAAATTTTTACGAACTGGTTTATGTAGAGTATAAGAATCCCTGAATGATAACCACTTTTTAATATTCTTAAGTTTTTCTTTTAATACTCGATTTAAGGCATTTATACCCCTAAAACTAGCAGGATGATCCGGTACTCGATAACTAGCTTCCATGGTATTATAACTATAAATGCAATTTATTATACTAAACATTCAATTATATACTTTTATTAATAATGAAATAATAAGACAAATATACGTTAAATATGTTTATTTTACATTTTTACACACAACTCACTTTTAATATTTTGTATAATTTCACATAAATTTACAGATTCTAAGAATTCAATAGTTACATATTCAATAAGATTTCCTGTCAAATAGGATGGAGAGGGACCATTTTTGACAGTGGTATAAAAATTTCTGATGACATCATACAGTTTTAAATCCATAACAGCTGCATTAAAATCATGCAGTGAGTTTTGATGTGATTCTTCGGATAGAGCTGGAAGCGAACTGTGGATATTCGGATATTCAGAGATGGTCTTACACACTTCAGATTGTAATATGAATAAAAGATCGAAGTACGCAATGTCGGAGTTTGGTGACGCTTTTGGTGCAGGATAGCCACTGATCATTTCAAACAGTTCTTTAATCTGAACACGAGACAGTTTCAAATCACATAGAACTGTCTTGAAAGCTTCACTTTGAATAAACAAATTTCTCCATTGTTGATTGTCTAAGGTCATAGTTCTGGAGTACCCTTGGCCGCTTGAAGTTGTATATTCCCGTTCCACTGTCACAGAATCAGTAGAAAATTTAATGAGAATTTCACTATTTACATGATAGTCACGAATTCCGGATGTTGTTTCAGAATATACTATAATTGGATTCAGCTGAGAAGGCATATCAATAAAAAACTTCTGCAATGGATTATCTTCTTCTTCAACGGTAGATTTAGTTTTCAAACAACTACTATCAGTAAGAACACTAAACTGATGTCGGGTGAGAGTAACTCCTTCTTTCGTTGGATAGTACTTATCTCCGAACTTTTTATTTCGTCGTATGTGAATTAAAGTCTTGTCCTTGAATACATTACAAGATAGGAAAATATCACCTCCCAGATGAAATGCTGGAAAGTCAGAGAAGGAAACTTGTTGATTTTGAATACTGGCCATCGTTGAGAATTAGTAAAGATTATTAAAACAAGCAGCACTCTTTATACGTAGGAAGCGTTTATTTCATTTATCATGAATTCCTATTGGTTGATACTGACTGTACTTAGAACACGAGATTAAAAATAACGCCCTCTATCAGCAAATCTTTAACGTCAGCGCCCTCTATATTTCGATAAAGATATTCGCGATTCAACATGCTAAACCGTGAATAAACAAGAAATTACATAATTTATGAGTAATAATAAATCACATCATCTGCTTTCTTATTATCATGATTATTAGTAAAATTAATTATAAATGAGTCTTTTATAGATTAATTTACAAAGATTATTAAATGATGCAGTTGTATTTTATTAAATTTTGTTTATTTATTATGCTATATTGTTATAAACGTCTTCAGATATTTGTATATCTCTCAATTAATATTTAATTTATTATGATAGAATTTTACTTTCAACTTTTCGTTTTTGAATCCGATTTTGGTTTTATTGATAAATATTAATAAATGTATAATCAAGAAAATCTGTTTACGAACATTCCAATTTGATCTTTTTTAATCAGAATTTATAACTGATTAGTCATTAAATGTGTATTATTTAATTAAACTTGGGAAATAAATGTTATAAATCAAAGAAATTATTAATTTATAATAAAAAAATGAAGAAATTTGTTGTATTAATCATTTATTCTTTGTAATCAACAACCCCGTGCAACAGCATGAGGGGCGGGGAGGGGTCTCCCTCCCCCTCAAAAGACCCCCGTACTCTTAGACGAGCTCATGACGTCACGAAGGAGGTTAGACGTCACGAAGAGGTGGGACTGACGTCACGAGGGGGAGGGGTCTCCCCTCCTCAAAAAAACCCCGTACTCTTAGAGGAGCTCATGACGTCACGGGGGGGAAACAAGGGGGAAGGAAATAATCCCGGTAATCCTGGTCGTAGAATCGGCCTTTTCCTACTACTGCGGGGCTTTGACTCTTAGGTGTTTATGCACTAAAAAATTTTGCAGAGCTTTTCCAAAAGTATTGGAGCTGTTGCAATTTCAGAACGTATGCTGAGAACTAAAATCACCTCCTATTATATAACATTTTACTTAAGTCAAAAATTTTATTTAAATTACTATCAGGGAAGCTATTTTGGAGTGGTTGATTTGGAATGTTTATTGAAGGGGAATGTAAACTGATGTAATAGTGATAAGGGGGGAATTTTGTATGTAAATATTAACTATAGTTGATTCGATAAGATTAAACTTTAGGGAACAGATAGCATCGTCGGAGATAGAGTTATTAATTATGATAGCTGTACCCCTAAATGACAGTATTTGATTCTATTATCACTATTTATTCTATCATTTCTAATAATGTCGTAATTTCTTATCTTAAAAATTATCTTTGTTTCTGAGGTGGGCTTCTTGTACTAAAATAATGCCTGGTTTGTTATTGTCAGTAAATTCCCTTAACTCATCTATTTTGCTTAGTAGACCACATGAGTTCGCTGTAAAAATTTTTAGAAATAGTCCATTTGCGTTCATGACGTATTATTTCCACTATCTAAGACTAGTTTTAGTGCTTAAATTATAACAAAAAATATTTCTTGCATATCATTACATTTATTAATTTGGGGGGAGTATATCCCATATTGACTTCCATAATTGGATAAAATTTCTATTTTTAAACAATTCTATGGTAGTCCTTATTATTAGGTTGTATTCATTATTAAAATTAGCATTGCTTTTTATATTTTCATTATAGATATTAAATGCAGGGCGCTCCGTGGCTGAGTGGTCTAAAGCATCACCGCTAATCGCTTGAGAGCATAGGAGTGTGGGTTCGATTCCCACCGTGGCCCTGGGTGTTTTCTTCGTTATTCTTCTGTGGTTGTACATCTGTCATTGTGCTATTTGTCCTATTATTGACGAAGACTTACAAGCGGATCTCAAGAATCAAGCATACAAGTCTGAATATATGTAATGTAATAAAATAAATAAATAAATATTTAATGCATTAAAGTTGTATGTAGCCGCATTGCTGCTGTTGGGGTGTGAGATGGGGAATCTTAATTGATTGTTTAGCAAGGGAGAGAAATAGAATCTGGAATTGAACAAAGCCAGGACCAGACGCATCGAGTTGCCAGTCAGGAGAACTCAGACAAGGAGCGACATGAATGATGTTAATTTTTTGGTTTGTGGAAGTACATGGTGAGAGCGTGAACCAGGATAAATTGTAATTTTTTCTGAGGTTGTGTCACAGAGTTTCTCTAATTTCCAGAAACTAAAGACGAGGCATAAGAACTCCTATGAATGCCATTGTGAAAAAGAGGATCCAGATAAACATGTCTTCATAGGGTTCTTGGTTGCCCGGTACAGCACGTAGCCTAACCTCCACACCACGTGGGTTGCACACGCGTTTCCAGATATCTTCGTAAGTAATGCGGAAGTTTCCATTAAGTAAATTATTTAAACATTAAAACAAATCTTTAATTTCACATTTTAAGAATACAATTTTCTGTTTTAATAATAAGTGTGACTGAAATGTTATTGATAATAATGAGGCCGATCCTATATTAAATTTGGCCGTGATAATTTTATTCTAAGCTAATTTTTGTAATAAACTTTATTAATTTATATGAAAGTGGGATTTTATTAGGTGTCTATTGCTAATAACATTTAACTAATGAATCTTAGCGTAAGTTGAAATTGTAAAATATAATGAGACACTTGGTTCAAATACCTTTCACTTGCGTGAAGTAAATAGTACATATGCATTACTCTCTCTCAATTCTTATTCCTTATATTTCATTATTTTAATAATTAACTTAATGTAAGTCGAAAGAATCAAAAATAGTTAGCAGTACTCCCAAACCATTTTAAGATTCATGCTTTACGATTCATATTCGAGACATTTCGGGCATTTCCAAGTGGTAAGTATTAACAATGTAGCAAAAATGGGAACTTAAATTCCTGACAGGGATTTTGGGAATGTGATAAACACAGCACCGTTTGGAATTGATAATTTAAACTTTTAAGAAATATTGTTACATTTACATAAATTAATCAACAAAGGTATTGGAAATCAATTAAATCAGTAATATCTTAATTGTTTACATTAAAGGTGATTATTTTAATCCGTTAATTGCTTTCATTGAAAGAAATTTTCCATTCATTTATTTTTCTGTTAATTATCTATAATTTTTAGTTCATGGGAGTGGAATAAATGAAAAGTATTCTAATTATTGTTAGATTCACCTTTAAAATGCGTAAATAAAAGCATTATGTGCATGTAAATAAAACATAAATAAATTCCTAAATCGTAAACACCTTATCGCAAGACAAGGGTATCGTTCTCATTCTCGGGGTCCCTGGACATTCACCACAACGGTGACACAGAGAATGGTAACTCTAGCCACAAGTCCCACAACAATTGCAGATTGATTGTAAGGTAGGGAATGAGATAAGACTTCACCTGTAGAAACCAGTCTGAAGGAGATATGATTTCTAGAAGCAAACTAGGAAAGCCTCCTCCCTCCCCTTCCAACAAAAATTTCAAAGCTTCTCAGGGAGTGCTATAATTAAACTCCTCTTTCGCCTCCTTCTTATTGGCTATTGCACCGTTCTACCTTTTGACAACAATAACATTTATTCAATATGAACTCAAGGTACTTATATTGTACGTAAAATATCAAATTATTATAAAATTAAATAGTCTAGAAAATTAAAAAAATAAATGCTTTTTAATAATATTATATATATATATATATATATATATATATATATATATATATATATATATATATATATATATATATTGTCATTATGCTTAACAAATATTCAAATAAATCAAATATATGGTTTAACCAGTGGGAAATAGAATTAAATATAAGAAAAAGGACAGCAATATTTTATAGGTAAAAAAGTGTCAGATAATAAAATTAAATTTTATAATCAAACTATTTTATAGACAAACGGAGTAAAATATTTAAGAATAGCTTTAGACAAAAGGTTAACTTAGAAATCCCATTTTAATAAAATTATTAAAAATTTAGAGAACCGCATTCAATTTTATACCCAATATTATAATATAAGTCAGAACTTATCATAAGAAAAAAAATTTTTTTGCGTAAGTTAATGTTGTTTCTGGTGGTCAGATACGCTGGCCAATGGTTTGGAGGTGAAGCTGACAGTCATTAGAAAAAACTTCAAACATTTCAAAATAAAACCTTCGACACTATTTCTAAGATATCATAATGTTTCAGAAGTGAAGTATCGTGAATGTCCTATATATTATTGAAATATTTCAAGCTATTTTTATCAGATAAACTAAAAATTTTTGATAAATTTCCAGATTAATTTTGCGGAATCTTTCTCATTAAAGTCTCCTTTTTGGAAACTTAAGCAAAATCTCATTTAGTATCTTTTCAAAGGCTCCATTTGAATATTTTATATATATATGTATATCATATCAAAAAGTTCCCTTGAAGATGGGAATCTCTATCTCTTTCTATAAATATATATATACATAATTTTCCTTGAAGATGCGACTCTTCTTTTTTCTCCGGTTTTGGCAATTAAATGATAAAACTTATGAAGAATCTTAAGAATAATCTTTAAAACGTTTAACCTCATGCAGTTGTCATAGCTACCCATGATTTTTAACGCATGAAGAGGGAAACAAAAATTAATCATTTCGGTTATAATTGGAAGATGGCAGCACTTCCTCTTTGTGGCGTATCACTAAATATGTAATTAAAATCTGTTATAAAAAATTTTTATCCGTTCAGAAAGATAACTGATGCAGAAATTTTTGAAAAAAGAATTTGATCGTGATTTTTGTAAATTAATAACTTGTCATAATATTCAAGGTTGATTTTTTTTCTATTCAGATTATTCATCTAATAATTTTTTTAACATGTTATAGACTTTTTTTATGATTAATATTTACATTTATTTTTTAACTTAATGGCCCTCAAGAATGATTGATTCGGGACGAAAAATTATTTTATTATTATTTAATAAAATTGAAGTTTGAGAACCTACTGTTAAAATCAGTTGTTAAAAGTCAAAAGAGGGCGATAAAATGTAAATTTTCGAATTTGAAGTAAAAAATTATTACCCAAAACAGCATTGAACTTCGTAGCATTTTAAATTCACATCGCTTTTCCAAAAATAGTGTACGATCCCCAGGAAAGATATTTTAAATATTTAAATTAGACCAGAGAAGAGAAATATATATTTCATTTGATTATTATTTAAGAATTATCATATCGAATTATATTATTAATATTTAAAAATTATCAAATCATATCAAATTATTTCATCTGAAAATCTGCGTTAAACTAGTATACATTATATTACAACTGGATGTTCAGCTACTAAAATAGTATTAAAAATAATTATTTTATCATACTATTTGAGCATCCAGTATAAATGGTAAAGCTATTTAAGTTTAAGAACGATTTAAAAATTACTTTTAGGGAAAAATATTTAATATTTAAACACTTCAAAGATAACAGAAAATTTAATTCTCATATATATTTCATATTGAATTAAAAATTAAACCAATTATTTAAAAAAATTAGCGATATCTCAGTTCATAAAACAACACCTCCTTTTATTTATTTATTTATTTTTGTGCTACGTACAGGAAGAACAGCTGGTGTATACTATAAGATGCACTTACTTTTATTATGTTTTTTGTAGAATTTAACTCTTTTTATATATTAAGTATGAAAATTGCGAAAGATTTGTATCAAACAGATCTTAATGTGTATCATAAAAAATCTATTCAATTTATAATTCATAAAATTCTTGCATTAGATTGAGTAATAAATAAAAAATTTAGATAAATAAATCACAAGGAAAATATTTATAAGACATGATTGTAAAAAGTTATTTAAATTTTAAAGAGAAAATATTTCGTGCAATCTGTGGCTACACGGAGTAGCAGGGGCCAGGTACCATCCCGCCGAAGCCGGATATCATACCCCGAAGTCTGAAGCTGCCATCCCGCGTCAGGCAGGATCGTGATGTGTACGAACTTCGCCTAACACCAACGACCAATATAATAGACCAACAATTCCCCTATTGGCTGCTTCCAAAAAATGACACGCCATCTTGGAAGACTTTCCTGAACATTTTTGACACCAGGCGGCGTAAAAAGCATATCAAGTTCTCAAGTGATTGAATTTACTAACATTGTGTTGTGTAGCATTTTACAGTTGATACTTATTGTTTTTATAGTCTCTAAATACTTTTATTATAATAAAATGCCAAAATCATGCTTTTGTCCTGGCTGTAAAAGCGGCTACAAATCGGATATTAATCTAAGAAAGATTAATGGGGAAAAACTACCAAGCCTTTTTAGTGCACCAAAGGTATACAACGTGCAAAATATATTTCATCTACTTTTATTTTCAATGAATAATTTTTATCTTGATAAGTTATATTATGTTGTAAAATGAATAAAATGTATGCATTTGTATTATTTTTTGCGATCTGGCATGCAATCGGCGATTGAATTTTGTTATCAAAATATAATAAATTATCTAGTTTAGTTATTTTTTGTTATCAAATAATTGCTGGTTAATTAAAATGCAATTATTTCAGGTTGTTGATTGTGTTTTTCTTTTTTATTTCTGGATATTGTGTATTGTGAAAAAATTTAAAAATACTTGTAAGTAATTCATCAAATATTTAGATATCAATCTAACTTTACCCCCATATTTCTCTTATTGCCTTGTTTATTTTAAATTGCCTTCTTTATTTATTGAATTAAATTATATTATTGAATTAAATTGTATGTAAATATAATTTAGTATCAATACAAAAGCTAAAATTAAGAAAATCCCTTAAGTGACTGATTCACTGATTTAAATAAAACAGGAAAATATAATTATAACTTGGTATTAACAAAGCTGATATACTCATAAGTAAACATATAATTATAACTTTGTTGTTAATTTATTCTGCATATTATAATGTATTATTGATTTAGGATCCAAACTTGCTTGAAAAATGGAGACGGGCAATTCCTCGGGCTGACAAGCAATTGACTTCTTCAGATGTAGTGTGTTCTTTGCACTTTAAAGAAGAAGACTTAGATAGCTATTATACACAAAAGTTATCAGATGGAACTGTAAGTTATTTGTGTTGTATAAATTTTTTGAAATGTATTAAGACATTTTTTAAGGTTTTGTGAATATATGTGCTTAGGTGTGGAAACTGCCAAAAGGAAGGCCAAATTTGATGAAAGATGCTATTCCAAGCATCTTCCCAAATTTGCCCAAGTACTTTTCATCAAGCACAAGAAAATGAAAACTGCCTGCTGTTAGAAATACAGCAAAGAAAGTATGTGACAATTCATCAGTGAAAAATGAGCAAACTTCTATGCATGGTAAGCAATTTATCATTGTCAAGAAAAATTTACCAGTAATTGAATACTTAATAAATGATTTCCAATCAAACTCATTCAGTTCTATAAATATTTTATAGATTATTATTCAAAGTGTATTGAAATTTACAAAATGAATTTCAATTGATTATTTCAGTAGGTTATTTTTTTAAAAAGTAATCTCATTCAAATTAACTGCTTCATCTTAGCAAATTTGTAATTTGCATTCATAAAAATTGTTACTATTTAAAGATTTGTTGCTTTTAGGTGAAATTTTGCTACGTACATTTGATCAAAGAATGTCATTTGCTTTTATTTATAATTTATCCAATAAACTAGAATGGTGATATGAAATATATGTAAAAATTTTGTTAGAATTTATGATCTTAGATTGAAGCATTTTTTTAGAATTTGTTTCTATTTATTTATTTAAAAATTAAAATAATCTTTTTAAATTCCGTTACAGAAAATATTATAGAATCAATACCTGAAATTGACCATGATATACTGGAGTCCTCATTACCAACACCTGAATTTAATTTTGAATATTTGAAAACACATTTACACCAGCATCTCTTTATGTCTGCTCAATGGTCATACTCTATCACAAGGGATTCTGTGGTTCTTTTGTTCTGGACTATTGATCATTGTTTAGAAAGGTGGATTGTAATAAATGAAAATCTTAATGTCAAAGTATGCTTACTATTATTCTATTTGTTTAAATTTTTGCACAGTTTTAATTTTATTTGCTAAGAAGCTTTCAATTTTATTATGTTTTCTTAAAAGGAATTTTAACTACAATTGGGAACAGTTACAGGCTAACAGCAATGGAAAGTATATGTGATTTGATTAAAAATGTGGAGAAGTATATTATCTGTGCTGATGCTAGGAATATGTAAGTAAAATAATTTTCTCATTTATTAAATACAAATAAACATTATTATGTATTAAAATTACTTATTTTATATTTATAGAGGAAAAAACTGCTCAGGTTATGTTCCTAGCAATTTTTACATAAAAAAATCTGGTTGTTGTAAAAATTGCTTCCAACAGCAACCTAAAATTGGTCCTAGACATGTTTCCAACAGTTTTCTTCTGTTGAAGAAGAGACAATATCTTCATAATACCTTACGACAAAATGCAAGGCTTAAAATGAAGGTAAAGTTTCTAACAGAAATTAATTTATTAAAAAAATTTTCCTTAGTATTTTTTAAAATCTTCTGAATATAAATGCAGTTTTTTTTCACTTCATTGTAATTTTCAAATACTAAACAATTTATTACCATTTCATTAAAAGTTATAAATAATAAATTACTAAAACATTTTGCTTTCTATAAATTGCAAATTGCTCTTTTCTTTTAGACAAGTTTTTCACATACAGCTTCTTACAATTATCATTTTATATTATTTCACAATTGCTTTCTTATAAATCGAGAAGTTGTACCATAAAGAAATAAGTGCACTATTTATAAGTGATAGCTCACTATTCTTTTCTAGGTACATAGTCCACCAAATTGACTGATATTTTCTTATATAGGTAGATAAGTTACAACAAAAATTTACTAGAGCCAAGAAAGAATGCATGAATTTCAAAGAGAAGAAAATTTCTGATATTGTTTCTGATCTTCCTGAGAATCAACGTGAAGCTATGGAAACATGTTTGAAAGCATCACAGTGTAAAGAAAAGGGAATGAGGTACTCACATAAGTGGATTTATGAGTGTGTTTTATTGAAAATAAAAAGTACAAAAACATATAATCATTTAAGGAAACATGAATTATTAAAGTTACCTTCACCTAGCACATTATACCAATATTTAAAAAAAATTAAAGGATGTTACGGTTGTCATTACTTTAAAGCCCTACCTTTATGACACTTTAATCCAGACTTTTTGTGCCTATGTTATGTCATAATTTAAAATTATGTGTGCATGCAGATGTGAAATTGTATTTGTGTGTGTGTGTGTGTGTTTTTTTCTGGCATTTGCCTGGATAAACATTTAGTTGTTCTTGTAAAATTAACATTTATAATATTTGTATTTGGAAATAATTAAATATGTTTACTAAGAAGTATGTAATTATTTTCCATGTATTCATAATAATAAATAAATTTTAACAACTTTACAGGGATGTTAGATGAAACATATGCACAAAAAATATTGAATATTTTATTTTATAATTTGATAACTATTGTAATTTTAAGTATTTATATTTTTGTGTTTATAAGTGCTAAACATTTAAAACAATTTCAAATATTTGCATAATTTATTTAAGGAAATGTTTATTATAATTTTTATTTCTACCATATTTATATCATTTTTAATTTGATCTTGAGTAACAAACTTGACATATACCTGTATTCTTTTTGTATTTGCATTGAATTTGATCTTGTTAATTTTACTTTAAATTAAATTCACTAAATTTTCAAATTATTCCTTTTATATGCTTTTTCTCAGTTTTATGTATTACTATGTATTTTTTGATATTTAATAAAGTTATTATTTTCTTTTAGAAAAAACCCAACTCATAGTCAAGCAAAAGTTAGATACACAATACAAAGTTAGTGAAATTTCCATGACACAAATATTCATACTTGACTGACATTGTTGGATGCATTGAACCATATATCCCATTTAACTAAATACTCTATTTTTCATGAGTTACTATTATTTTAAAAAAGTGACTCTGTGAAGTAGGATATTTGGTTTGTAATTCATATTAAATGAAGGAAAAAGATTTAGTTTAATTTGCACTTTTTGTTATTGCTGTCTTTTTAAAGAAATGTAAATTTAGATTTTTATTATATTATTCAGGAAAAATAATGAAAAATAAGAAAGCCTATTGTAGTTGATGATTTGTAACTAAATTTAAGTAGTTCCTACCTATAATTTTAAGAAATGTTATATTTAAATAATTATTTAATTACATAACATAGTTATTGGTTATAATGAATTTAAGAAATATTTAATTTTTAATTGTGTAAAAAATGAATTACAATAAAATGTGCAACATCATAGCAAAATATATTAAAAGCTTTAACAAGGGATAAAAGAATTTATAAAATTAGAATAACAAAAAAATTAATATTAAAATTATTTTCTATAAAAATCACTAGAATAATTAAATTGAAATGTAAAACTTAAATTTGATTCAAATTAGATATTAATTTTAATATCATAACTATATTTATATTTAAAGATAATTGAATAGAATTTGATTTCCTATTAAAATATATTGAATTTTAATTAATTATTCTAAAATATGAAATTCAATTTCTAAAATTACAATTAATGGTAAAATGCATTAAAATAATGTATCTATCAAAATATCTTTCAGCTTTATAAACTATCTATTAAATGGTTAAACACAGAGGAAATAAAAATAAATAATCAAGGGAAAACATCAATAATTAAATATAACTATTCATATAATATTGATAATATATATAGATACAATGAATTTTTTAAAATATATGTTACTCTATCCACAAAAACGAAAGTAAAATTGGTTCTATTCTGCATAACACCTAACAATAAAATGTCAGATTTTGTATTTCCATTATCATTTGTTTTACTATAATCAATGACAGATTAATATTCAATATATTTATCATATAAATTCAACTATTTCACATTATTTTCAGTTTCATTTAATTATTTTTAAAGATATTTTTTCCCATAGACATCAATGCATTTCCCACTCGATAGTGGTGTCTCGCATCGGTCACGCCGCCTAGCGGCAATTAAAATTTTGGCGTGCCGTTATTTTTGGCAAGATGTACGTCTTATTCATATTAGTCTGTGCCTAACACCAGTCCCGCCATCAGCCGCATATTACAGTCAGAAATCGGTGCCCCAGACCACTCGGCCACCACTGCAACTGCGTAGGAAGGAATTTTAGTGGTATACTTGGAATCTTTCGGGAGTGAAAAATTAACGTTCAATTCTATAACCTATAAACTTCAGCGACCATAACTTGGCATTCATCGCACTATTTTGATGCTGTGTCTCAGTTACAAAGCCCACAGCAAGATCAACCCAACTTCGCTAAACTTAATGGGCAGTGCAGCGTGTAATTGGGTATTTTTTGTGTGTGTGAATAAAAAAATATAATTTAGGTTTTCTAATCATGATATTTTGTAGGAAACTTTTAATATATGGTAAATATTCGAAAATATAAATTATCATTATTATTTTTTTAAAGAATCATTTGTTAATTTTTTCGAAGATATAAAGAAATTGATGAAAAATCGAGATGTTAAAAAAAAATAAGTGTCATTTATAAATGTTTTCAATAACGTTTTGACATTTCGTTTCCCAACTCATGTGTCATAAATAACAACTGTGATTTTTAAAATTCAATACAAGAAGTGTGAAAATTTAATCCATCATTTTCTTTGTCATTACTTGACAACAAGAAGAAAAAGATGATAGTCTACATACACGAGGAACTGTTTTCTATTTTAGAAAAGACAAAAGTTATATGGAATACATTTGTGGAAATACAAAATTTCTTTTCCAAGGTAAAGTTATGACTCGAGAAATATTAAGATTTAATGTATCAAACGGTAAAACAACGGTAAAAAATGAGTAAATAAATAAAAAGCCATTTTTTTTGTTTTATCGTGTAACCATTTTAATAAATCTTTTGTAATACACGAAAAATATATATAAAACTAATAATAAAATTTAATTAGATATGTTATTCAAAAGTATTGTGGGCTAGTTGCTTTTAATATTGCAATTAACATAGTAAGTGAAATTTAATGACTCAGGTATGAAATAATAAATATTTCATTTTCTAATAATAGCGTAAGGATGATTTAACATGTTATTCGTATTTTAATTTAAGCTTTATTTATTTTCATTCATTACATGAAATTTCTGTTTGTAGGAAAAAGTATTTTGAATTATAAAAATATTTACGTAATTTTAAAACATCAAGCATTCAAAGAATATTTTACACAGTATTTCCAATTATTTTTTGATTTTTATTTAACATTTAATTTCGCAATAACAGTGCTGAGAGTAGATCCATATTTTTTTTCTTAATTATATTCTTTATTTTTGTTTATTCTATTCCAAAAATTATATTCCATATTTTTGCTTTTATAATGTGTTTAAATTATTGAAGAATTAAAAAAGTAAACAAAAATTACATTCCTTTCATTGCTGTAAGTTAACGAAAGAGCCTAATTTTTAAATACTTTAAATTTACTTATTCTAATTGAAATTATATTCGCTTTTTACAGAATTCCTGCATCGAATTGTGCGTTAAATTAAAACTAAATTTTAATATAAAGTATAAAACATCAAATTATCCTAAGCTGAACTTCAAATTTTGAGCCATTATTTTCAAAAAAAAAATTTACTTAATTATTCTAAAAATCAGTAAACAATTTAAAATATTTCAGAAATTTTTTGAATGGAAATATTGTAAATACCTTCTAACGCTTAAAATCAGATGCTCAAAACAAGCGAACGAAAATTGTGTAAAAAGTTATCAGATATAGTAGACTAATCATGTTAATAAGTATTACTTTTTAAGTGCAATGCAAATGTGAAACTGTAAACGTAAATAATATAGTACATGAGCATTTGATTACTTTTATGCCGAAGCACAGTACCAAAATAACTCAAAAAAAGGTGTAATAAAAAATGTCCCGGTCGAAGGATTCCTTTCAATCAAGATAAAAAGAAATAAATTTACGAAAAAATAAAATAATAATATAATGGGCTTTGCATCATAAAACATTTAAGAATTATAATCCTATTATGCAGTATTTAATGTTTTATCTTCCAATCAGCCTCCAGAATATTTTAGTCTAAACAGAACATCTGTAAATTAAAGAAACAAATAAACAAAGAAAAAAGCTTTTAAGATCCCATTAGAACACATGTTTTCTCATCCCAATGAAAAATAAATAACAGTTATTACCGTTTATTATTTTCAACAATCTAAATTTGGAGGCCTTTCAATAATTAAATGATGCTGCGAATTCTCTTATACAGGATGACTTTAATTAGAGTAGTTATGTGTGTATACATACAAAAATATAAAAAATCTATCGATCATTGCCAAATTCATGGGATTTTGCTTATCTGAGTTTTGTTTTGGATTATGGGACAGTTCAGGATAATTGATATCTTTATTCTTGCATATCAATTGTTGATCAATTTTCTATGCTGCACCATAATACTTATGCATTATAAAACATTTAAATTGAAAAAACAGAATACAAAAATGTCAGTAACTTTTCAATATTTACTTAGTATTTTAGCCTGTAGGATAGGATTTCAAAGACATTATTTAAATTTATTTGGCTTTCTTTCTAGCTTAATTTAATTACAATAAGTATTCACCGTTTAGTCAATGGTAAATGATTCCTAAAAAATTAAAGTTACTACACGCATATTATTTCAAATAATTCAATGAAGTTATTAAAGGCACAACCTATAAGAATTACAGAATTTCGCTCTTATAAAGTTCCTTAGTCTTAAAAGTTAGGTTTGCTTCAAGTTTCTTCATGTAACAGATATGCAATATAATATAACAAATATTTAAAATAACTGCAAATGCTAAATTCTGTGGTGCGACAGCCCGTGTCACAGACAATTTAAAAGAATGATTTATTGAGCTCAAAATCATTGGGAAAAAATTTAAATATAAAAATGTTTCCAATATATTTTGTCGTCACCAAAACTGATTTCGATTTTGACATCTGAGTTATGGCAAATGGGGAATAAATTTGCGCCTATTATAATACATTGATACTGCATATACAATTTTTAAATTAAAAGCCAATCAGACACAAATCTTTAATTCCCATGATTCAATTTTGATTCATAACATCAATTGTTGGCTTAGTTTGGTTTATTTGTCCCTCAATGATCCTACTTTTAAATTTTCCTGTTTTTTTCTTCGTACTAGAAAATTTATTTTAACATTGTATGCACATCAGAGCAATATTTTATTTATCTATTATTTTGTTAAATAATGTAGTAATATTTTTTTAAATATTTCTAATAAAATTAAAGACAAAAGACTCATTAAATATTTATCTCTAAGATTTTCTTATCAAAGTATGTAAATTTTACTGTTCAAGTAAGCTACAGTCGCTGCTTTACAGTGACTTTTTGTTTTCACGTGATTTTTTTAAAGTTTATAATGAATTCCAAAACATTAAAAATATTCAATCCCGAATCGCTTTCTCTTTTTCTTATATACAGCAAAACAACTATATAATATTTCTATTTTATCATTCCTATTTTTTTTGACTGGAATAGACTTTTCAGATTTTCTTAGCCATTTTTTAATTTCATTTCCACCTTTTCCATTAAATTTAAAATTTTCCCTTGAAATAAAACAATTTTTTTTAAATTTGTGAAAAATTTAATAACAAAAAAAGAGCTTAGTTTTGTACAAAAAATAAAATAAAATAACATTTTTCAATAGTGGTATTTTTTGTGAAATTTGAAGAATCATTTCCTTTTGATAAAAAAAAAAACACTATGGAAAATGCTATCTTTCTTAATGTACAAAAGAATCCATTTTAATATACAGGGTGATTATAAAAAAAACTTTGCCAACATCTGCATTTCTAGCGTCCATTCTATTTAACCGATCGAGATAATACTTCAAATATAGTTCTTTTGAGATATGCGCTCGAGATTCTGTGAATGGCAACACAGTGGCTCTCGCGGTTACAGTTATAGTGACAGAAACTTGAAATTTTCGGATGGCAACGCCTACTTTTTACCATCGCAAAATGTTCAGCACATGCGAAAACCCTAAATAGCGTTGAAACGGTACCGATATTTCTAAAAACGGACGTGTTCTGCAAATACAAAAAAGAGTTCTGAAAACCGGCCAATAAAACACGATCTGGGCGCACGCAATAAATTTGCATGTGACAGAGTCAAAAAACCAATCACAGAACGCCGGTCACCAGATATTCAGCGTAGGAAACCTATAAAATACCAAGCGGGTATGCGAAGTCGTCATTCGGGAACTCGCACATGCCGACGATATGAGTCTTCCTAGGAAAGTTCGCGGTGAATTGATCAAACTCTATTACCAAAATGGAATGAACGCTGCGGAAGCCTTGCGTGTGTATCGCCGCAATCATCGACAACGACGCGGCCCATGTACTCTGCAAGCTCTGCGTGATTTAGTGCGGAAATTCGAAGATACAGGCTGCACCTGTGACAAATAGCGCTCCGGACGGCCAACTGTTTCTGAGGACGTTGTCATGGAAGTGCACCATACAGTGACTGCAGGACACTCAGAAACCGCAAGAGGCATAGCGTGCGTGTTGGATATTCCGAACTCAACGGTCCGCAAGTTCTTGCGCTCGGTACTTCACATGTTTCCCTATAGGTTCCAGCGCGTCCAGATGTTGGAGCCGGGTGACCCACAACAACGTCTGGACTTCGCAAATGCATTTTTGTTACGATATGATGCGTATAACGACTGGCCACTTCGCATAATATGGACGGACGAGGCGCATTTCACCTTAAATGGCAGCATTAACACAAAGAATTGTGTGCACTGGGGAGAGACGAATCCTCATGCTGTGGCGCCAGTACCATTATTTGACGCCAAAGTGACTGCGTGGTGCGGCATTACATTTGTTCTGGGCCCGTTCTTCCTTGAGGAAACGACCCCGACTGGCCCTGCAACATGTTCTGTAACGGGCCCTCGGTATGCAGCCATGCTGAAAAATTATGTCTTACCGGAGTTGCGTCGGCTGAATGCACTCAATGACATTGCTTGGATGCAAGATGGCGCACCTCCACATATAGCGAGGTCAGTTAAAAGGCTCCTGGATCAGCATTTAGGTGATGGCATCATTTAACGCTATTATCCTTTTCCGTGGCCTGCGCGATCCCCAGATCTGACGCCTATGGATTTCTGGTTTTGGGGCTATCTCAAATCCAGAGTTTATCTGTGCAATCCTCAAACATTGTCAGACTTAAAGGATTCTATACGGCGTGAGATTGGAAACATCCCTCGTGCCATGTTGCGTGCAGCGACATTGTCCACCGTCTCCCGCATGCAATGCGTAATTGCCTGTGATGGCACTCATGTGGAAAATGTTTGAAATTAATAAAGATTTTTTTCTCTATGTGTTCTAATCATTGAGCAGTGTCTTGTCTCTGTCGTATGCATTATTCCTCCGTGCGCCTTGAAGAACTGTTTGTATGTGTATAACACGTCGGTTTTCGGACATATCTGTACCGTTTCAACGCTATTTAGGGTTTTCGCATGTGCTGAACATTTTGCGATGGTAAAAAGTAGGCGTTGCCATCCGAAAATTTCGAGTTTCTGTCACTATAACTGTAACCGCGAGGGCCACTGTGTTGCCATTCACAGAATTTCGAGCGCATATCTCAAAAGAACTATATTTGAAGTATCATCTTGATCGGTTAAATAGAATGGACGCTAGAAGTGCAGATGTTGGCAAAGTTTTTTTATACTTAAAACTTCCCTTCTTTATAACTGTTCTTCAAATCTAAATCTTCGAAATATTTTCTATTAAAAGTATTTATATTAGTTGAAATCAATGTTAATAAATTATTATAAAGTATATTTTTCCTTGAAAATATTTATGCTACAGAGTACACAATGTTACAAATAACTCATTAATCAATAGAAAATATTTTACTGTCTTGTAAACTAGGGAAGACTAAAAATTTGGAATCAAGAAACAAAAACAGCAGAACACAAAAAAAGTATTATATGAATCAAAGATAATTCTGAAAACGTTTGTTGAATTTTTTACAGAACGAAATATATTTACCGAATTATCATGATATTTACAAAACAAATGGTATACCATTTTATAAGATAATTTTAAATTGTTTTCCCTGTTTGAATGATTCTAAATCCTTTGCATTTGTTTATAAAGGTACAAACTTTGATGTTTAATCCAAATTTAAAATTGTATTAAATTGTACCAAACTTTATGTAGTAAAATATTTATATTAACGAATTTGCATATAAATTAATATTTATTCGTCTTGAAATTTAACGATCTAAAAACATTGTTTTTGATTAAAACTGCTTTCAAAATGCAAAAAGCAAAATTATTATCTAATTAATTTCATATAAAATTTGATACAGGCTGATTTATGTATCTCTTATCAAATATTTCGATGACAATAAAAATATTTCCCTTTAGAAATGACAAGTAATAAATTCTTTTTCAACAATAGTTTTTCCTTAAAAATGAAATTAATTTCTGCTGTCTTAAATCCATAACTGATTAAAATTTATTTGTTCTCCTTCCAGATTTATTTGCCTTGTATTGATTGCTTTAGCAATACTTCTTGCTATATATTTTGTGACAAGCAAACAATACTTTTCTTCTGAAGTTGATTCTAGTTGCCAGAAAAGTTAGTACTGCATACTTAATACAAATTTATATATTCATTTCTAATGATAAATATTTTTAATGAATTTTTATTTGTTTTAGATTATAGTGTTACGAATGAATACAAAGATACAACGTATTTCAAAGTTAGTAAGCATTAAGTTTCCTTTCTATTTCTTCTATTTTAAGTATATTTTCAAACAATACTTCAAATGTGAAGGAATATAAGAAATTAGACATTTTGAGTGCAAAATTCGCTTTCTAATAATATAACATTTCTCACAACGTGAAAAAGTTTCATGTTTCGGAAATGCATTGAGATAATTTTTAACAAATATTTCGAATCTAACTGTGAAAAGAAAAATTTGAAATTGAATGATTTTATGTGTATTCATGAACTGTTGTTTTAAATTATAATTTTATTATATGTATAATTGTAAATCATGTATTTTTGTTAAAAATATGAATAGAAAGTCAAGGGGAAATTTCCGATAGTGGAGTGTCCATACCTACTCCTACCACCGCTGTGGAGTTCAAGATCAAAAACTCTAATTTATGTTAAGTTTTCAGATCAGAACTTATAGATGTCAAAAAGGGCTTGCAGTATGTGGATCAGAAGGATCATTTCCAATACATTTGGGTTTTGACTGACATCCGTGCCTTTATTCGGCCACTCTCTAAGTGGGCTGCTGTTGGAGATGAGACTAACCTGGATATTTTAAATTTACTTGACAGAATTTCACCCTGTTGCACCATACATTTTCCATGGATTCCTTCAAATGTTGGGATTAACGGAAATGAAAAAGTCAACACCTTGGCCAGATCTACTGCTGAGGAGGCAGTCACTCCTTGTGAAAAGATCACCTTTTGTAAGATTTCTTCCCCGGCTAAATAAATAAATAAATTTTAAAAAAATAAAAAAATCGGGAGAATCTTTCCATTTTAGGCCGAGGTCCCACCAAGCATGCTTTTTCACCCTTCTTGAAGAGCCACACAAGAGACCTCATTTTTAAACAGGGTAAAAAATATACTTGGAGTGACATTGGTGCACAATTGACATGGCTTTCTCTGCTCATATTTAGGTATGTTTAAATTTTAGCAAGGTCAAGCTCCTGCGAGACTCTCACCTTTTCGTAGACAATTCGTATGTTTTCGGATTCATGGGGAATTTCGAGCTCTACAAGAGAGTCCCAAGATTAACAACAACAATAACATATTTAATATACATTATGTTTAAATGGAGATGATAATAATTTTTTATGTGAATTATTTTAAAATTACTTCATTTTAGAAACATTATATTGAAACAGTAATATAAAATTGTTTTTAGATACTAGATATACCTAAATAACTATCCATTTTTGATTTGTGATAAAAATTATGTGTATTATTAAAGAGAATAATACATATTATAGATATACACACACACACTACATACACACACACACACACACACACACACACACACACACACACACACACACACACACACACACACACACACACACACACACACACACACATATATATATATATATATATATATATATATATATATATATATATATATATATATATATATATATATATATATATGCAGGGTGATCGTAATTAAACTGCAAATTTAAAAACGCTGTAAAAAAAGAACCACTGGTCAGAAAGACCTGAAATTTCCCCAGAATGGACTTCAAACAGGGGAATTTTGTTTGGCGTGGGAAAAAAATTAGGAAAAAAAGTGGCCTATAGATGGGGCTGCACAGGTGGTTATATGCAAATTAACGTCTTGTATAAAATGCTGAGTAGCTTGAATTCTCGTTAATTGTCCATGGTGATGCAACGCCAATTCGGAAATGACCGTATTATCAGCCGACATTTTCCAACTCACTGGCCGCCACGATCACCGGACATCACTCCCTGTGACTTTTGGCTCTGGAGATTTCTGAAAAATGTTGTGTATACAGTGCTCCACTAGACACCTTAGCGGATTTGAAATGTCGCATTACTCAGCACGTTAACATCATCACTGATACACTCCAAGCTGCTGTGGAAAATACCGTTTTACGTTTACACCTAACAGAAAATGGTGGAAACCATATTGAAAATTTCTTGAAGAAGACTAAAGACAATTAAAAACCGGATTATTGTTGGATTTTTCTACGGTTTTTGGCCACAGGGCAATTAATAACCGATTTTTTCCTATTCGATGTGGCACCACCTTTCCGCTCTGAATAGGATTTACACCAAGAGTGCCACAACATCTGCCTGACTTACAATAGCACAACTGGTTTAACGTTCAGCTTACAGCCACAATTGATTATCGTTCATGTCAGAATTCATGTAATTAACCTACAGCCGCCTGTGCAGCACCATCTATTGGCCACTTTTTTTCTAATTTTTTTCACACGACAAACAAAATCCCCCTGCTTGAAGTACATTCTGGTGAAATTTCAGGTCTTTCTGACCAGTGGTTCTTTTTTTTTTTTACAGAGTTTTTAAATTTGCAGTTTAATTATAATCACGTTGTGTGTGTGTGTGTGTGTGTTATAAAAGATGCACTTCAATTAAATAGTTAATATAGTGAAGTAATTCATTATAAGGTTATATAAACTCATAGTATCCGCAAATGCTTTTCTTCCTTATGCTACCTTCGAAACACAATGGTGGCAAAATTTAACCCTTTTACAATAGTAATAATCATTGTTAACGTTAGTAAATGTAATCAAAAAACGACAGAATTAACTGCATCGTTTGTTGCTTACATTTAGCTAATAAAACCAGTTCATAAGAAATTCAGATGTCCTTCAAACACAACTGGCAACATGTATGTTGACAATTAGCATTTTAAATATTTTCAATAAAAAATAACGGTAAGTTAAAAGATTATCAATACAAAAGGATATGGCTCCATATTTTTAATTATTTATCCTGTTTTCAGCTGTCAGACATCATTTTAAAATTTAATATTACCCATTCACATTCTTTCATTCATAGTTTGTTTAAAATATTCTTAATGCAGACTGAATTGTTCTCCTAAGATTTCTTCACCTTTAATTAAATTTTTCGACTAAAATACTTTAGGAAAGTATCTCAAAATTTTAGTCGTTTAATTAGAAATATAGACTAGGTACTTATTCGTCAGGAATGCCAATCATGTTTTTTACACAAATTCTATGTCTGTGATATGTTACTACAAAATTATAAAAATTAGTTAACAAGGAAAGGAAATGCTAAAAAATGGAAATAAAATATTGTAATATAGAAGGAATTCGTTAGGTTCAAAATTTTCTAAAAAGATGACCTTGTGAAAATGTTTCTCAAAAAACATTTTTACAGAAGGATTTCATTGAATTATGAAAAATAAGAGAGGGGTTTCAAATGAGTAACAAATAGTTTAGATAACTATTAAATAGTATTTATGATGAATTGGATCACATCGTAATGAAATTGTATCAAAACAAAAACATCAAAGGAAAATTCTTTAGTACATGAACTAACAATACGTATATGGCTTAAAGAAAAAAACTTTAATATTTGTTCTTGGGATAAATGCATTTTATCAAAAGCTGCAACTGTTGCTTTTGATAACTAGTTCAAACTAGCTAAAAGTAGCTAAAAACTAGTTCACTTTATGTGGTGTAATCCAATGCGCGGAAAACCTTTTCTAAACAAAGAACGAAGTAATTTACGGAAATTGGACAAAAATTTGGTATAATTTTTCTCTATTTATTTACGCTTCATTGCGTTGCAAAATATGAACTCACCCTGAAGCGTAATTCAGAAAAATATATTCCACCTTTCAATCAACTAGAGATGATTAGAAATTTCCTTTCTTGGTCTACTTATGAGCTAAATGAAATTGATAAAAATCTCTGTGAAGAAAATTAAGGAAAAAGCGTAGAAAAAATGTACATTTATTGCAATAGCATTTCTATTGTAATCTTTATGATTTTGAATTGAAGTGAAATAAATGTTAAGTATAATATTTCATTTGGAAATGAAAGCTTAAGCTGTTTTTCTCAATTACAGCTCTAGGCCTCATATGATCGATAATAGGTTGACCGAATGAAAAAAATCGATTAATCCATGTTATATCCGCAATATCAGCAATGAATAAGTTAATTTTTGAGTATTTTTAAAGGAAAATTAAATAATGCTGAAATTACCATGAAGGTATTTGAAAATGTTCATTATGATTGAAGGACAGTAAAAACTGCTATATTTGCCCATTGAATTACACCTTGTGTAACTGCCCTATATAGCACTACCTGGTACCTCATTTTGTAGACAGATGTTTGTCGTTCAAAAATTAAGAACAGTTCTTCATGCAACAAAATCTGGTATCTGACTGTAAGAACATAAGGAAAATCTTAATTATTCTTTGATTGGTTTCATTTTAGTTGTTATTAGAGGAACACAAATTTGAAACTGAATTTGATAAATTTTTGCACAACTGCAAATTTATTTCCTTGAAAATTCTCCCAGTTGTAATAACCGAGAATTTTTTATATTTAAAGCCAGTTATTTATTTAAAATATATTCCGGCTCCGTCAATAAAGTGGTCGTGATTGCTGCTGGGCCGGCAGTACGGTCCGCTGTTGGCCCAACTCCGGGTGGCCATCAATGCCATATTGTCCGCGTGTGGCCCATCTAATTGCCAGTACGTGCCCATATACGGTTATCCATCGGCCCTTTGGCGTTTGGCCGACGATAGCCGCTTTCACTGACGTAGGGCTGGTTATAGTTATTTATTTCTATAAATATTGAATTCATTTTTATGTTAATATTGTATATATTGTTAAAGTTAATATGGAAGTATTGGAAATCCATCAAATTAATACTGAATATATTTTTGTGATTCTAAAAGACAATTGTTATCCATGTAATTGTTAAATGTCATTCAGTGCATTTTTAGTTTTTAATTACATAAAGATTAAAAAAATATGAACTACTAACTCATATTTTAAATCAGTTTTTTGACAATGCTATTTAAATTTTATAGTTTTATTTTAATGATCTAAATTTTATTTAAATAACTTTTATATTCTGTTTTTAAAATATTTTGTTATTACAGAATTTCATTATTTAAAAAAAAAATCTTGTGTAAGCAAGTGTCAGGTATAAAAGAATTTGTTGTTTTATGATAATTTAATAGAGATATTTTTTAAAGCACACACACATATATACTTTCTTTGTATATAAATTAATATTTCATTTTCCAAATGTTTAACTCCATGCAACAAGATGTTGAGAAAAATGATAAAAAGTATAAAGATTAACATTTTTTATTACTTACAAAAATTAACAAAACAAAAGCCATAATTAAGTGAAATGTCTCCAAGCAACAAGATGTTGAGAAAAATGATACAAAAAAATACAGATTAAGATTTTTTATTACTTTTGAAAAGATTTTTTATTACTTATAAAAACTAACACAACAAAAGCCATATATAAGTGAAATGTCTAAATATTAATGGAATTAACATTTTTTATTTATAATAATACTGAAAATAAAAAAAATATCTATTTTTATTTACATTTGAAAATAATTTTTGCAAAATTTTTTTTTAACATTTTTAATTTACAAGTTTTTATTTTTATTTTTGTGGTCCACCTTCTGAATTAGTACTCTGGAACAAATTTCTCCTTTTGTGAAGATTTTCACTTTGTTGTAATACTCTGAAAATAAGTTTAAAAAAAACAGATTGTTAAACTGATTCAATTTAATTACAAAAATAGAAACAGCAGGATGTTAATAACAGCCTAGGTAAAAAACAGAAAAAAATTGAGTTGGTATGTTTACATAAATCAGGTGAAACTTCATGCATAACACTTATTTTCACATATTTAGGTATTATTTCACAGTATTAATTATTTGAATAAGGAGAATCCAACATAACTATTTTTAAACTTACAATATTTTACAGTCAAAGCAAAACAAGCTAAGCACTTGAATAGGTTGTGAATGCCTATAATAGTGTCAATTTTCATTCAGAATTAATAACTCATAAAAAAGATTACTAATACAATTCTTTTATGATGGAATCTTTTACTTAATTATAGTTTTATCTCTTTAAAAAAGGGGGAATGGTTATTTGTAATTTTATGTCCACAATGAGCATGCTTGGGAACTAAACACTGGGTGTTTTGCGTTATGCTGAGCAACAAATCGGGACATGTGTTTCGCAGCCCAGGGGCTCTCGGTCAGGAAAACAGGCACAGTAGGTCTTGGCCCACATGGTCTGTCGTGCCCAAGTTTAGTTTTAGTTTATATTCATATTGATATTTCAATACATATATATACATACACATTATAATAAATAACACTAAGTAACAAATGAAAAATCAACATTCATCAATCTGACAATTTTTTCATTAAAAATAGAGACAAATAATTGGGTTAAATGAAAGCAATTTCAGTTGAATGACTGAATAGAAATTCTAAACATCTGACTTCAAAAATTCAATGTAATGTTTTAAACAGAATTTTACATTTTCAAGGTTATAATAATTTATAGCATACACTTTGTATTTCATGCTTTAAAAAAATCATATTAAACTGATAAAAAATGGTTAAAAAAATATTCATCAATGATTTTAAAATTATTTTTTACACATAACTACAATTACAGATAAGTAAAGTTTATAAAATCATAGTAATTAAAATAAATATTGATGAATTTTAAAACATATTGACAATCTCGAATTATTTATACAATATTCTATGCAAAATCTTATTAACATGGAATTTATAGTTTTTTTTTACTAGTGATTTCAGATTGATGGAAAAAATTACGTCAATCAAGGCAAAAGATTTACAAATTTTGAATACATGCATTCTAATTATTGCAACGTAAATTTACATCACAAGTAATTATCCTAATCATGACTTATTTAGAAGTAAAAATGTTTCACATAACTTTATAATTCTTATTTTACACAAAGTATTAAATTTATATTTAATCCAATATTATTAGAAAATAAGTTATTGATTCTGGACTATAGTTTAAATAGGTACACTTTACATTGGAGTGGGGAGATGTTAGAAACACAATCTTCAAAGCTAATGTAGAAAATGAAATATTAGCAAAATAGCCATCAATAATAAATATAAGCAATAATTTGTTACTTTACTTAAGAAATATTACCTATATTTACTTGCTAATAGTATTTATAATTACAATTATTTGTTAATACAAATATTTAAAAAAATTGTAACACAAGAAAATAAATTATCTGGCTTGTAATTACCAATGATACTGAAAAATATTAAGGAAAATTTTGTATTTATGGTTAGATGTGGTCATTGATCGAGACTACATATAAGCATAAAATACCTATTAAAATAGATACTGTTCATCATAATTATATCACGTAACAGATGTGAATTATTAAATATGAAAATGAAATGAATGAAATAAACTAATTTTTTTATTCTTACATATTTTAAGAAAACTGCTTAAAATTAAAAAAATAATCTTAATTTTAAGAAAAGTAAAATGAATAAATAAGTGTGATTTTACACTCGAGGCTTACAGTAAATGTATATCAAAACTAAACAAAACATTACAAAGATTGACTTATTTATTAAATGTTTCCTGTATATTCTTATAAGCATTTATTTAAAAAAATATTTTCTAAAGCGAGTTAAATTAAAACTATATTTGTCAATACAATATTACAACATATATATTTTTTTAATTTTTACAACTGATTAATTTGCATAGTCAGAACTACTCAATTTGTAAGTTAAATTTCCCAAGTTACAAAAAAAATTCTTATGGAAAAAAACTCATTTCACTTTGAGTAAAAATATAAAGGAAGCACTTAAAAGATTTCAGGAATTTATACACTGTTTTTAATTTAATGATTAAAAAAAGGTCAGCAATATATCAAAATTTATTATACATTTAAATATTTTAGATACATATTACTCTTCTAACATTGGTATTACTCACTTATTGCTATTATTCGTATCCAAAAAGAGACTTGTTTTTATATGTAGATCATTATAATAGCAGCATTTTAAAGGAACTGGTTTCGCAACTTCTGCAGCATGACATATGAGTAGATAGTTCTGCAAATAAAAAAAATATCTATTAGTTCCAAATGAAAATTAATTTGACACAAAAGGTCTTATGCCTTTATATATGCAGAAGATAAAATATGCTCAATTGCGCTATGTTGGTTATAGAGGAAAAGGAAAATGTCTTAAAACTTAAAATTGATTAACTACACGAGAATATATTAAATAAGGTCACTTTCCAATATAATATATTTATTTATACCAAACGTTATTGATAAAAAAAATTTCTATAACAAATTTAAGTTTTGCAAGAAACCAGAAAAAGGATAAAATGTATAAATAAAGAAGACCTAACTATTTCCTTTATGTAATTTGTCAATATTATTTTCTTTTCTAAGTTCAGATTTCATAATTATTTGCAATCCGTAAACAGCTGATCCAACATGTAGAACAGCTGTAAAACAAATCATCCAACATGTTGATAAATGAAGTATCAATTTTAAAATATTAAATGCTTAAGTGATAAATAAGATTAAACTTAAATTCTTTTCTCTAATAAAATTAAGAAATATTCTTTTCTCTCTAATAAAATGATTAAAGTTTTCTCAAGATGGATAGCACAAAACTTTGCCTTTTTGATAACAAGTGGTGTTTTGCATAACTTCGACCAATATCTGAGCCTTAAGTTTAATCATTTTATGTTATAAATTACAATATGTTTAAATTCAATAAAATAATGTCAACTATAACATTATTGTATTAATTATTAATTATTATAACAAACAAAATAATGTCAACTATCAAAAATAACTTTAACCCCTGTATTTTCTGTAAAATACTCAAATAAAACTCACAACAAAAGAGATATCGTGCAATTAAAAACAATTAATAAATTTAGCAATATATAAACATATGTATATATATGTACCTGTTTGGAAGATTAACCTTATTATGCTTACTATATTAAAACAATAAAATAAACATGCAGTTCACAAAAGCAATATTTTCAACATTATTTGTTATTATTTTGAAATTGTATAGTGAATTTTAAAATTAAAAGTATCTCTGAAACTATTTCTCATATCATACTCATTTTACTTGCATACCTTACTAATTTACTTTGTTTAAAATTATGTTTAAGTTCTTTATTTAACTTCAATTTCTTAAAGAGAAATATCAAAAGTAAATAAAAATAATTCTGACATTATATCTAGGACAATATTGTCATCATAATCAGACTTTGTAAATCGGTAAAGGAAAAAAATATGTATGTTAATGTGTATGTATATACATATAAGATTAAGTATATCATTTACCCATTATCCGGTTGACTATTTACTATAACAATATAACCATTTACGTTACTAAAAAAGAATCAAGTAATCAAAGTGTCAAATGTTTGAAATTTTAATCACTTTCTCTAAAATGTAAAGGGACAAATACTCTAGTTAACTTATATTTTCATTAAAACAGATTGTTTGAAATTTTTGTTATTCCATACTTCAATTTTTCAGTCATAAATAAAAACATAAAATGTGAGTTTAAATATAATAAAATATGTAAACACAAGAGTAACTACTAAGCTGCTGCATCTGACAGCATTCTTTACACAGAAATACTTAACATATTGCACAAGTAGTTTAAATATAATAATATAGAATTGTTTCATACGAACATTTTTCAAATACTTCAACATTAACTTTCCAAACATAGTATTCCAGATGGGTTTTTTTTTAATTTGTGGCAATTAATCTGTCAGGTTCCTACAGAAATTGTAAAATTTATTATTTTTAGTATTACATTTTCAAGTTTATACAATTTTTTAGTTTTAGATACAAAAATATTTTGTTAAGAAATCCACAGTAATTTTAATGGCTGACAGGGTTATACATAAAAACCATGTTATAAGTGCAATAAAATATTTTGTAATGTTTATGCATTGTAAAGTTTTTCATTCCTTAAAACAGATGTTTGAGAAGCATACAAAATTTAAAACAACGAATCCTTACAAGACAAAATATTTCGGTCAGTAAAAATTGACTTAAAAATAATAGTAAATAAGAAAGCATTTTAAAAACAAAAGAGTTAAAGTTCATGTATCAAATTTTCAGGTTCGACTGTTACCCTGGCCAGCACGTTCTCCTGATCTGTCACAAATTGACAACGTGTGGTCAATGGTTGCAAATCGATTGGCACGCCATCACTCACCATGCACTACTGTCGATGAACTGTGGCAAAGTGTTGAAGCTGCATGGACTGAGATCCCCGTACATGCCATACAATCTCTGTTTGACTCCATGCCTAGGCAGATAAATGCTGTTATTGCAGCCAGAGGTGGCTGCTCTGGGTACTGATTTCTCAAGATCTATACATCCTAATTTCCTGTAAATCTAATCACTTGTTCTTTCCACTATAATGTATGTGTCCAATAAATATCGTTCAGTAATTTGCATTCCTTCTTGGTGTAACGATTTTAATGGCCAGTAGTGTATGTTGAAATAAGTTTAGACAAATCTTTAAGCGAAAGAGTTTTATATACTCTAGTCTCTCACCAAAATTTGGGAACCATTGTTTGAGACGATAAGATTTTGCAAAAATGTAGCGAAACACTTTTTATTTGTATAACATTATTAGGGTTTGGTTCATACCATATTTCCAGACGGAGTAAACTGGTTCAAATTTACTTGTTATGGGCAGTAAATCAAGGTTATACTATGTAAAAATACTGGGGATTTTTTTTTTTTGAAATTTGAGATTATTTCTAGAAGAAATGTTTTCCTTGGAGTGACCTAATGAATATATATAATAAAGAAAATCTATGTGCGTGCCGTTGAAATTTAGAAATGAATCCCAATACGAACAACGCAGTCATAGGGAGTGGTAACTCTCTATCTGCCATCCATGAATGTTTCCGTTTTTACCTGAAGGGCTTACTTTTGAAGATATAGGGGCTGGAAGGCTTATACTCCAGAAATTTCTGGAAAATTCTAGAATATTCTACGATATGCAGAAAGATCATTGTAGAACGCTGTAGAACACAATCGAATGGCGTGGAATGTTCTGTAACATAGTGGACTATCTGAAGTCTTTTTTGAATGGGTGGAACTACCTGTTGGTAGGGAGGAGTATATAAAGCAATATCCTTCGTAGGTTTGAGCCTCACTTTCTTACCAGTGAAGTGCTGCGAATGAATAAAAACAGTGAAGTGTGAGTAATCAAAGTGATACAGTGATTGAATACAAATCGAAAATAAAGTGTGAAAAGTGTTTCAAATAAGTGTACTTAGTATATTTCTTAATATAAAGATTAGATTGATACTTTATAAAATTCCAAAACGTAAAAGAGAAGGAGATCTGGCCAGTTCTAAAGCAAAACGGTGAAAGCCAAAAGAACAGAGCAAAAGCGAAACAGTTGAAGAGCACGAAGGACGTTCACGTTCCCAACGAAAAAGAATGAGAACCATAAGATGCAAAGAAAGAGAAGAACAATGAAATGAATGAATTGAACAGTCAAGAAAAGTGGCACAATCTTATAATAAAAGATTGCAAATGCAATCCATCCATAAAAATCTCCCTCTACGAGAAGCGCGAACGAGGAAAAGCAAACATTATACAAACAAATGAAGCATTCGACTACCACCCAACGAAAAAATAACAAACACAAACACGTCGTAATCGGAAAAAGGGATAAAATCTTCAAATTTCGCGAGTCGAAAAAATTCAGTAAAGAAACACGAGGAATCTGTTGCAAAAATGGAAAAGTAAGATTACCACCCCTGTAAGCACCCTCACATTAATTTCTACATTACATGATCGAAGAAACTCTAGAATCGAAACATTTTTTCGAAATAAAAAAGTGTACAATACCTGCTTCCCAACGATGTCTTTCGATGTCATTTCTATCAACACTAACAAAGATGAACTCGACTATGATTGTTTCATCCACGGTCAAATCTATCACAAAATGTGATCGTTACTACTACTCAACGAAGACTATAAATTTCTAATAAAAGTTTATTTCATCGGAAATGAAGAAAGAGAAATTGATTAACGATGCGAAAATATCAGTAGATCAAGATGAGAAATAAAATCCAAGATGTCCAGAGGATCGTACACAAATACAATCAATTTGTTCATTTATTCAAAATAGCATTAGACCAAATGATTTCTGATGACTATAAAGTTATAATTTGAGCCAATCAGAGACCATCTGGAGAACACGAACATTGATTTAATGCACCTCAGGAAAGGGAAGTCGTAATTGTGGGCAGTGAAAATACAAGCCGTGAGATAATTGTACAACGAAGAAGAAAAGGATTGTATTGCATTGTAGAGACACACCATTCATATAATGCCCTCGAGTGCTCCGTGGCTAAGTAATCTAAAGCTTCACCGCTAATCGCTTGAGAGCGTAGGAGTGTGGGTTCGATTCCCACCCTGGCCCTGGGTGTTTTCTTCGTTATTCTTCTGTGGTTGTACATCTGTCATTGTGCTATTTGTCCTATTATCGACGAAGACTTACAAGCGGATCTCAAGAATCAAGCATACAAGTCTGATTATATGTAATGTAATAAAATAAATAAATAAATAAATATAATGCCCTCCAATACTTATTAGTATTTCTATGCGAACAAGATGGATATCATTTTAATGTAAAACAAATCTAACATGAAACAGGCACAGAAACAAACAAAAATGTTACTTCCAAGGAATTCTATGCTTTGCGCTTAATGATCAGAGACAGTAAAACATATTTTCACCTTCTCAACACTCACCGTTTTTCCCAACAATTTCTAGTAGATATTATGTAAAAATAGAAGTAAAACTGTTGCTTTTTATATTACTGAATCAGAAGAAACTACGCACGGAAAATACATACTCCTTCGCGGAGGGATCATAAATGACAAAAACATTGACAACATTCTAACAATGATAATATTACCCTCATCTTACATAAAAAGTCCGAGATATCACACAAACACACTCAAGATGCCATGGCCAATTAAAAAGACATGGATGACCTGACCTCTTCATAACATTTGCATGCAACTAATGATGGCCAGAAAACAGAGAAGAGCTAAGATAAAAACAAAGGAAAGGTTTTCTGATAAAAAAGAAAGGATATTTATTGAATTCATCCCAAAATGACACATCTTTGGAATTGTTAGATTCTGGATGTGCACAACTGAATGGCAAAAACCAGGACGCCCCTCACTCACATAATTTCATATGGCTACAAGAAAGAATTCATTAATAGGTTATTGATAAAATTAATTAAGCTGAACTTTTCAATCCACAAGAAAATCCGGAACTGTGTGACATTGTTGTAAAATACATGATTAGTGAACTATGCGGGCCATTAAATCCTAATTCGTTATGTATGAGTGATGAAAAATGTACAAAAATACCCAAAATATTGACGGTATATTGTCACGGTATGTTGACGATACACAAACCGGAAATAATGACTACCACAAACACAGAAACCGATCATTCAAAAAAGGTGGCTTCACAGCCAAAATATGAAGACGAGCCTGAGAAGATTGGAAATAGACAATCAATGAATAATACTACATAACTCACTATTTTACAAAATGTTTCAAGCTTACATAAATGTAGAATATTGAAATTAAGTGAAATCCATTAAATATGTCTGTAAATATGTGAACAAAGACAGGGATATGGCTGTATTTCAAATAACCAAGGACAGCAAACAACAAAACAGAAATAACGAGATCCCCATGTACCAAATGGGTAGATACATTAATAGTAATGAAGCAGCGGATTGGATTTTAGGTATTCTTATACACGAACATGAAGCAACTGTGCAACGTCTAGCAATTTATTTCGAGAATGGATAAAGAGTTTACTTCACAAAAGATACTGTTAGAAAAATTGCAAGCGAACTACTTAAGAACCCAGCATTAACAGCTTTTTTCCAACTGTGCCAAACGGATCCATTCTCATAAACTTACTATAAGTCGATAACTTACTATAAGCCGTATCTATTATTTGTGGAACACAACAAAAAAATTCAACGACGAAAATAAGAAATTCCAGTAGAGGATCATCCAGAAATTATGAAAGCTAACACACTAGGCCGAGTATGCACCATACTTCCGAACAAAGTCGAATAGTTTTATTTCTCGATGCAGTGTGATCGCAAGTGTTGACGGTTACCAATGCAAACGTACAGAGAAGTATGCCAGCGCTTAGGACTACTGAAAAACGATAATCACTGCGTCTTAACACTACAAAAAGCCACACTCACACCTTCCGCTTGCCAAGTTAGAGACTTATTTGCCATAATTCTAACAATATGTAACCCATCGAATCCAAAACAGACATGAGACTCCTTCAAAGAAAATATGAATGATGACGTACTGTACCAAATGCGACAAGCTAATCCAGTACTGGCCATCGAATGCGTCAACAACATCTTCAATGAAACACTTATTTGACTAGAAGATAAATGTTTAGAGATAAAAAACCAGACCGTATCACCTTCTGGCATGCCAGTACCATGACAAGATGATTTCAGTGCACGAAACTTCAAAATTACAAAGGAAAAAAGCTACAACATCAACGAACTACATCAATACATTGCTCACAGCAAACCTTCTCAATGAAAATCAAGAAAAGGCTTACAACGTTATCATGGACCGGATTAACAACAACACTGGCGGGTTTTTTACATTGATTCACCAGAAGGCACCAGAAAAATGTTTCGAATAAATGTGTTGCTAGCAGAAATGCATGCAAATCAACACATGTCGTGCTTGCATTGGCATCATTTGCATTGCCGCCACACTTATGGAAGGAAGACGAACTGCCTATTCCACCTGACAACTACCGTTGAATTAGCTAAAGAACAATTCCCGGTATATAAAATCTCAAGAGCATCTGGACGAGGTGGACTTCTAAAACAAGCTAAAATATTCTTCTGGAACAAATTCCTGATGGTACTTAAAAATAGCTCGAAGCCATGTACAAAACATTATAAAACATGCAAGGAATATCTGAAGTGATGGGAGAAGCTATATTCGTACCCTCTGGAGATTTTCGACACTCCAAGTCAACACCGACAAACGAAATTAATGCATGCTTAAAGAAATCATACCTCTGGTCACACATACAAATATTGCTACCAACAAAAATATGAGAGTTTAGCTTTCGAAAGACGAAACAATAGCACATTTTTCTCAACAACTTTTACAGATAAGCGAAGGCACATATCCTATTGACCAAAAGATTGACCTCATTGAACTCAACAGTGATTTCTGCAACATAGTCACTACTGAAAACGAACTAGTATACAAATGTATGCAAACATTGCTCATAACTACCAATCCGGAATGCGTATTTCAGAGAGCAATTTTCGCAATTGAAAATAGCATTGTCGATGTTATCAACTTTAATATTCAAAAGAAAACTCCAGGGGAAATGAAAATATATAAACAGATCTATACAATGGTAAATGTTGAAAAAAGTGTAACTTCTCTACAGAATTTTTAAACTCCATTCAAGTACCATTCATGCCATTACACAGTTTTCGAATGAAAATAGAATCGTAGATCATACTATTCAGAAATATCAATTCACCAAATATATGTAATAGAACAAGATTGATCATCAACTAGTTATCGAATAACATCATCGAAGCCGAACTTATGACTGGGAAGGACAAAGGACATACAGTATTTATACCCAGAATACCACTGATCTTTACTGAACAGCCGTTCCAATTTTAAAAAACTCAATTTCCTATAAAATTAGCCTATAGTTTTACAATTAACAAAGAGCACAAAGTCAACTTTAAAATATTGTGGAATGAACCTCAAAGACACCTGCTTTTCTCACGGTCAACTCATTCGAGTAAGAAATTCGAAAAGTTTATGCATATATACGTCGGATAACAAAATGAAAAATGTTGTTTATAAACAAGTATTGTAGTTAGTATGATTATAAACAAGTATTTTCAAAATAATTTGCACCTTTCAGGTTTTAAAAGTTTTTCCTTTTATTCCACACAACTCCCGCACAATTTCATATTAATTCCCTGAGCTGAGTAACGCAGCTAGTTTAATATATTTGAACAAGATTGGAGTGCTTTAGAAAGATCCCAATATTTATCACCTATCTTTTAATATTCCTGGACGCTAAAAACTAGTTCTGTAAGAAAGTGGAATTTGTTGCAAAAATTTATTAATTCAGAACCATATTAACAATGTTTTGATTCGTTGGTGACTTGAATAATTTTGCATGGCTTCATGCTTCATTTTATTTAAATTATTTTATTCAAATTCTGACATATTTTCTATTTTTAATTAATATGGTATATTTAACTTTCTTGTTACATATTTCTTGTACTTTTGAAATTAAATTAGATAAAACCTACACACTTTTAATCACATCATATACATGTTATTTTATTTTATTATTTTATTTTATTGCATTACATATATTCAGACTTGTATGCTTGATTCTTGAGATCCGCTTGTAAGTCTTCGTTGATAATAGGACAAATAGCACAATGACAGATGTACAACCACAGAAGATAACGAAGAAAACACCCAGGGCCACGGAGGGAATCGAACCCACACTCCTACGCTCTCAAGCGATTAGCGGAGTGATGCTTTGACCAGTCAGCCACGGAGCACCCATGTTATTTTAGATATCAATAATCTTTTTTTCACGCTTCGTGTGTATATATAATTTAGATACTTGTATATTAACCATTATCGGATTAAATGTTGTCACACTTTACAGATGATACTCGCTGAAAATTCTGTTCAAAAACTGAATCATTATTTTCTTTATTTAACTTTAATAAATTACGAAACCTGTGAAGAGTATTTAAAAGTTCTATATAATAATGCATTCATATTTAATTTCACTTATCTAATTAAAGAGTTAATTAAAGATTTGCACTATATAAAAAATTCCGAGTTTAAATAATGCTATCATATCAATTGGAATTTGATTTTCATTTTTTCATTTGAATATCCAAAGTGAAAGATATATGCATGTTTTTTTAAAGATATAAATTTAATTTTTGACACAAAATTGTGCAAATGTAATGACTAAAAATCAAAATAAATATTTCCATCATTATGTTTTTCCCTTTAAAATCCTCTGAAAGTTCAGTAATGTTCATCATAAAATAATTTTATGGATATAATTTTTCTAATTTCGGAGAAGAGAGAAATAAAATAAATCAGCATTACATAAGAATTACATTAAATAAGTCTGTCTAGCTGGGATTTCTCATTTTCAGAAGCTTATTTGAACCTTGATCGCCGAGAGAGTGAACGAGCGTCTGCTGATTTTCGAACATTTAGAGAATTTGAATTCAAGATGATTTTTTATATGAGGTAAGTAATAACACTTTCTGTATTTTCTGATAGATTTGAAGTTTCTTGAAAACTACAGCGTTTTATATTTTGAGAAAAAATTTTAAAATAACTATTTAGCAAATATTTTTAATGGCCATTTTATGAATTTAGTCAATGAGTCAAGTATAGCAAACTTGTCTGTTTTCTATCAAATTTTAAGTGAATTTATTTGCCTTAAGAATAAAAGCTTATTTTTTCTATACATATTGCACTTAATTAATATTTTAATAATTATAATTTTTCTGTAACATTTATATCTCAATAAACTCTTTGATGCAAATAATTTTAGGTGATTAAAGATTTCAAATATCATTTTTATTTAATGGACAGTTTTAAATATATTGTTCAGAGATATTTTCTCTTTTTAGTGTATAATGTTAAGATTTAAAATACATACATGTGTAATAAATAATGAATACATGTTTTGATAATTTAACTGTAAAATAATTTCAGCAATAGCTAAAATATAAAACTTGATTAAAAAATATATCTTATTTCATAAGTATACAATTATAATACTATAATTTCTATTACATCAAACCTTTCAAATTCATAAAGGTTCTGAGTTTCGTTTACTCTTGTGTGGGCTGTTAATTTGTTGTAATACATGATTCCTCCTTGCGCATAGAAGGTAATTCTCCACGAACTATTTATTATTTACAGGGTGTTCCGAATCTCTACAAACATCCACTCCGGATAGATAAATCGAACCCATGAAATGTTTAACTGGATGTCAGATTGCTAACTGTTCAGTTGCCAGTTTGGTCAGAGATTTGCCAGAATATTGAAGCAATTTTAGATCTTCCTATGACTTACAGATTTAGAGTGACACAATATTTAGCGTTCATCAAATAATTTAGGAATTACCTAAAACATTAACTAGTATAACTTACATGTTTGGTTGATCTAAAAGTCTTAAAAATGTATTAATACTAACTAGGCAAAAACTTATTGAGTTTGAATATTGAAACTAGGAAAAAACTTATTGAGTATGAATATTCAGAACTGAGTTTCTTTAGCTGGCTATCATTTGAAAGTAATTCAATTGATGAACGTAACGTAAATAATTATTAAATTAACATAAATAAATAAAATTGTTATACTTTTACTATCAAAATACTCAGATTTCCAAAAAGTATTTTTGAAATATTCGTAACTTGTGAAATAAAAGTTTTATCATATATTTTTCAATACTTCTTTAGACTTTTAAAGTGAACCATAGAAAAGTTTTAATTCAAAACAATATAATTAGGTAATATTAGATTTTCTCAGCTGCAGCGATACATTGCCACATCATGTGAAAGGAACAACAAAAATTATCTAAAATAAAGCCAGCCATAAACATTTTACATTCAACTTCTTTTTGCCGAATTCAACGTATTAGCTGATTTTTTATTAATTTGTGGTAATATATATATATATATATATATATATATATATATATATATATATATATATATATATATATATATATATATATATATATATATATTTGATTTAAGCATCATAAAATAATTTCTAAGCGATTTTTAATTTACCGGTGATATTTTATTTTTAAATAAAAGTAATTATTCCCTTTTTCTGAAATTACTTCGCCAATCGTAATGACAACATTTTATTTTTTCGGAAAAATAAGTGTCGATAAGGACATGTATTCACGAAAAAATAATTTATGTAAACAAAAATAAGTTGAAGTGCAATGTAACAAATTTTAAACGAATAAGAAATACTTTCGATAGAGTTGGTCATCATCTAAAACCTAATTTTGTGAAATTTATGTGGCGGAAATTTTGTGGAAAAATGAGCCTTCTGATGCCATATTATAGCAATTACAGAGATATGGAATCCACAAACTAAATGCGAGCAAGTCTAAATTGACAATATTCTGATAGTGAATCCTGTGAAAATCTTTCAGTGCCATTAGTTAATTTGCACTGTTGGATGACTTCACTGAAAAAAGAGTAAAATTTAAATTTACTGAGAGAAATTCAGAATATCTCAAATCTATACAAAAATATAAAAAAATAATAACTCACTCTCATTGTTATCGGTAGATGGTGATATTGCGATGGTCCGAAGTATTTTAATGTAAAATAATATATCCTAGAATTAAACCTGTTGAATGACAGCACCTTAAAATTAAGCATATTTTTTTCATTTTATAATTTTTTAAAATTTTAGAAAAGTTTTCTAGATGTGTTTTCAGACATACCTACATTAACATCATCAAAGAAGATATCTGTTTTATACTAGAATTAAAATTTTCAAGAATTATGATCAACCAATTTGTAAAATTATTTTTAAAAAGCATATATGAAATCTTGAAATTAAATTAAATTTTTAACATTCATTTGAAGAATATTTGACTTAGATGTAAATAAAGGATAAAATTGTATTATTTTAACAATCCGGTATCTATTATTACATATCATTACTTATAAAAGTAAGAAAAAATTTAATTGTTTCTAATTTAAAAATATTCGTATATACTGCTGTATTAAAATGAACAGAAGAAATAAATTTTAATAAGATGTTTAATATTGTAATTATCAGAAAGAAAATGAGAAACTAAATTTCAAAGAGATTAAATTAGATAAAAAAATTCTTTCAACATACTAAAGCAAAACTGCAATATTATTTACGAAGAAAAAGGGATCGAAAATTGTCGAAAATTAAAATTTTTCAATCATATGCAATTGATCAATGAAAAGAATATCAGAAATGATTAATAGAGGTGAAAGAAAATATATAAGCACATACACAAGCAAATTTAAGCAGATTATGAAAAGGACAAAAGTCAACTTCTTTGAACAAAGCGAATCATTGAGTGTGCATTTATTTTAATATAGTTCTAATTTAAGTATTTTCTTTTTGCTTGCAGAATTCTCTTCCTCATTATATATGTTATTTCCAAACTTTCGGAAATAAATTTCTATCCTTCAAGACTTCTTCGCCGACTACGTCAGGAAATATTTTACCCAGAAGGTAAGTATTCTAATTGCAAAATAAATTTCATTTAAAAAGGGACTTAATTTAAAAACAGAAATATATAATGATATATTCCAGGTGTGACTGATTATTTCCCTGTCGATGAGGATAATTTAACTGCTTCCGGAATTTTTTGACATTCTAAGTAAGCATGCAACTTATATCATTTATACGTATTATTTCTTTATCAAATGAAAATATTTATCAATATAAAATTTTTGCTTTTCCTCCTAAACTGCATATTACATTATATTAAGATTATAAAACCAAAACTTTATGGAAAATAAGAACATTTTTGAGCCAGATTAAAGACAATCCTTTTTTTTGAATATAAATAAAGGATTTTAGTTTGAAAGTTACAAATAAAAGATATTTAAAGAAATTTAAATTTGTGAAATTTATTTTCGTGAAATAGTTAAGAATAAAATTTTACGAAGAAAATCAATTTGAAAATTTGATACTATGGTCTTTAAAAATTAAATTGTAATTATATATAAATGTAACGTTATAAATACTTATATATATTACCTGCAACCAAATATTCAGTGGGAATTTTTAAAATAAATACTTTGAAATTTATGTGATTAATTATGTGATTGGAAGAATTATAAATCAATCAATATCCAAACCTTTCCTCCTTGATTTAAAATTAGGAAAAACTCAGAAAAAGCAGGATAGCTTTGCTGGAAAGCTGGATAGAAGATGAAAAAGCCACATACATGCATTCTACCACATTTTTCACATACTACAAAAATTCATCTGAAGATAAAAAAATGAGAAAAGATAAAATTAATTTCATTAAAAATATGTGTTTATGTAAGATTTATCTTAATTTAAAAAATAGTTATTGAGTATAAGCAAAAATTCAAGACATATTACTGTCGAAAATAGTAAGAACTATTTCAAAATGATTCTTTGTAAAAACACCAAAAAATTCTAACTATAACAAATGAGAGTAATTAAAATAATCTCACATTTAACTATAAAATCAAATCGAAACTAAACCGTATATTTTCTATAAGTTACATATCATAACATATATACTAAGTAAACTATGGAAAACTTAAAGAGAAACTTCAAAAGAACAAGTTAAATCCTATCACTCTTTGTAGAATTGTCTCATCGATGTACAAAGTTAATTTATAAAAAAAATTTCTAAATGTTAATGCTAATTTTTCTCAAGCAAATTATAATTTCTCTCTAATGATTAGATAATATATAAATATATAATCATTGTGCGGAGGTTGCGTTAATTAAATACAAAAGAATTGTAAATAAGCGTTTATTTTGCTGCGTGTTTTTACAGAGCGGTTTTGCGTAAGAGTAGAACATTAAGACTTACAAGAAAAAAGGTTGCCGTAAATGGCGTGATTACAGAAGGCGCCAAGGAGGGTGCTCCGCAGCCAAGGATATACATAACAAATACGGAACATCCCGCCCGACGTTGAAATATGCATATGTTTCAAAGAAAATATAAAGTTACATCACTAATTCACATATAAACACAAAAGTAACATAATAATTATAACAGTAATAATGAATACAATTAACATATAAATTTAACAAATAAGATTAGGCATTTCAATTTGACTGAAAATTATCCACAATAGGCAAAATGCAAATTTTAGATATAGGTCTTCTAATATTTGACTTCGCCGTGCGTATATCTGCTAATCTGACATTGCCGTCTGGCCCTGAAATTACTTTGGTGATTCGACCTAAAGGCCACTGGTAAGTTGGAAGCTGAATGTCCTTTATTAACACTAACATACCAGGACTTAAATTTTGTTTTTTAAGCAGCCATTTTGAGCGCTGTTGTAAATGACTCAAATAACTGTTTTGCCAGTGTTTCCAAATAGTTTGAACTAATTTTTGAGTCCTTTGCCATCTAGTAAGTAGATTGTATCCCTTATCAATGAAGTTGGGTTCTGGGATAGAATTTATAGGTTTTCCGATTAGAAAGTGTCCGGGAGTTAAGACTGAGAATTCGTCAGTATCGGTGGGTAAAGGAACTAGAGGTCGTGAATTAAGGATCCCCTCAATTTGAGTAATTACTGTAAGAAATTCTTCTAGCGTTAGTCTTGCGGAGCCTACCACTCTTTTAAAATGATATTTAAAAGATTTTACTCCCGCCTCCCAAAGACCGCCAAAGTTGGGAGCCCTTGGGGGCAAAAATTTCCAGCTGATACCTTCGGAGGAAAGTATATTCGAAACTTCTTTTCCTAGCATTAATTTGTATAAGCGTTTAATCTCTGCGGAAGCGCCTGTAAAATTAGTCGCATTATCGCTGAAGATAACTGAGCTTTTTCCCCGACGTGCAAAAAACCTTTTCAATGTAGCGATTAAAGCTTCAGAAGTTAAGTCGGAAACAAATTCTATGTGTACAGCCTTGGTTGCCATACATATAAATAAAGCGACAAATAATTTTTGTAGAGTGCCCTTTCTCTGCCCCTTATATTTTACTTCAAAGGGCCCACATAAGTCGATGCCTATGTTTAAAAATGCTGAACTAGGGGTAACTCTTTCAGCAGGAAGGTCTCCCATAATCTGATTTGCGACAACTGGCTTGTTTCTGAAGCATTCTACACATTCGTGAACTACTTTGCGTGCTGCATTTCTGCCACCAATGGGCCAATACTTTAAACGAACAGTATTTAGAAGGGCTAGAGGGCCAACATGAAAATCTCGTTTGTGATAATATTGAAAAATGAGTTTAACTAATTTATTTCCAGCCGGCAGAATTATAGGATGTTTTTGATAAAATTTTAAATTAGAATGCGCAAGTCTGCCACCTACTCTAATCAATCCATCGGATGGATCTATGAATGGATTAAGAAATTTTAACTTACTTGATGGGATGGGCAATCCCTTTTCTAAAGCAGATATCTCCGGAGAAAAATACCTTACCTGAACCATTTTTAAAAGTACATTTTCTGCGTTTTCGTATTCCTCTTGTTCAAGGAATCCCCTTTTCCTTTCAGAAAATTTACAATTTCGGAAGAACCTTAAAATAAATGCTAGAATTCTGATTAGTTTATGAAAATTATTAGTGATATTGAGTAAATCATTTAAAAATTTAGAGTCATTAATTGAAGTTAATGTTATTTTGGAAGTAGGCTTGTGTTCATCCATGAAAAGTTTGTCGTTTGACACACTAGAAATCTGTACAGTCTGAAAGGCAGGTAAATTTAATTTTGAAATGTCTGGTCCTTTAAACCACAATTTGCTGGCTGCAAGAGCTTTAACATCGAGTCCTCTGGAAAGTAAGTCAGCAGGATTATGCTCTGATGGAATGTGCTGCCATTGAAAGTTTTTTGAGAGTTGCTGAATTTGAGACACCCGGTTGCTAACAAATGTCTTGAGTAAGTGTGAAGGAGAGTTTATCCATGCGAGGGCTATAGTTGAGTCCCAATATAGTGTGACAGAGTCTATTTGCAGTCTTATTGCAGCAATGACTTTCTGGGTGAGTTTTGAAATAAGCAGGCAGGAGCAAAGTTCCAGTCTTGGGATAGTCACAGATTTTGTTGGGGCCACCCGGGGCTTACTGCACAAAAGCTGGCTAGTTGTTTCATTTGTATTGGATACAGTTTTTATGTAAATCACAGCACCATATGCCTTTGAAGACGCGTCTGCATATCCATGTAACATTACGAGCTTTGTGCTAACTTGCAAAAAATATCTGGGAACATGAATGGATTCTAAATCTCGCAGAGTTTTTAAGAAGTTTTCCCATTGCTTGGACACATCTGGTGGTAGAATTTCGTTCCAGTCCAGTTTGAGTAACCACAGTTGCTGCATGAATATTTTTGCTTTGGCAATGATCGGTCCTAGGAGTCCAAGGGGATCATATATGCGAGCAATTTGTGAAAGCACATCCCGTTTAGTATAATTGCAATCTGTGCTGGTGCTAACCTTAAACGTAAAGGAATCATTTAAACTGTTCCAAAGCATCCCTAGAGTTTTAACCATTATTTCCTCAGAATTTCGATCAAGTGTGAATTCCTTAAGTTCAGTTGATGAAGCCCTGTTGGAACACCATTTGTGCAAAGACATATTTCCTCGTTTGAGCAGCTGGGTTAATTCTGATTTGAGTTTTTCAAACTCGGAAAGTTCTGAAGCACCGGAGAGACAATCGTCCATATAAAAATCTTGAAGTACGATCTTTGAAGCTAAAGGAAAGTCACCTTCCTCATCTAGAGCAAGTTGTTGCAAAACCTTTGTTGCTAAGTATGGAGCGGATGCGGTTCCATATGTAACCGTTTGTAACTTAAAAACTTTAGTGGGTGCGGCTTTACTATCCTTCCATAGAATTTTTTGAAGTTTAGTTTGCGAAGAATTAACCTCAATCATTCGGAACATTTGTTTTATATCTGCAGTAAATGCATAAGCGTGTTTTCTAAATCTTATTAGAATTGAGAAGAGATCTTCCTGTAGCACTCCTCCCTTGCTTAATAGATCGTTTAAAGAATTTCCACTAGACGTTTTAGTACTCGCGTTGAAAACTACACGAAGTTTAGTAGTCTTATTTGATGGACGTAACACACCATGATGCGGTAAGTAGTACCCGTCTTCAGTGTTTGATTCTTCTTTCAATTCTTCCATATGTTGTAATAATTCATACTCACTGAGAAAATCTGAATAAAGAGTTCTCATAGTGAGATCGCGTTCTAAACGTACCCATAGCTGGTCCAGTCTTTTTGATGCGATTGCTTTAGAATGTCCTAACATATCTTCGGACGAATTGGGTTTGAATGGAATTTCCACAACGAATTTACCATTCGGTTTTCTATAGTGGGTTTTTGCGAAATGATAGTTACAATACTTTAAATCATCGTTACAAGTTTCATTAGTGTCTACTTCTTCAATTTCCCAAAAACGTTTGAGAGTTTTATTAAGAATATCTAAGTTTTTAGTTAAAAAACATTGTTTTGGAGTATTATAAGTAGGATTTTCTGAAATAACACCTGAAACAAGATAACCAAAACAACTTGATTGTAAAAATAAATTGTCATCTATCATTATTTTATCTTCATTCAATAATGAAAAGAACAATTCTGCACCCAAAAGAATATCTATTTTTTGAGGAATATAAAATGATGGATCAGCTAGTTTAATTTCGCTTGGAATTTTTAAGTTTGAAATATTTAATCTTTTAGAAGGCGTGAAACTAGTAATCTTAGGAACAATTAATAAATCTACTTCCCATAGCGAGTCTTTATTTTCATTCGACAAAAAAGTTGAAACCTTTTTCTTTACGTTTACAGTTGTATCATTCAAACCGGCAATTGGAATATTTGTTTTTTTTTTTTCAGACCCAATAAATCTGCGGCGGAGGAGGAAAGGAAACATGACTCACTGGCAGAGTCAAGGACACCTCTTATAAGGGTTTGAATTCCCCCAAGCGTCTCTGACATGTATTATTGCAGTGTTTATTAGAATGCTCTTCTTTCCGTTGCAGAAAAACGAAAGTCGAGGGTTTTCGGGCATTTGCTTATCGATGAATTCTGAACTGTTATTTTGCTGACTTCGCTCTTGATATTGCGTAGGCGTCAATTGTACGGGTTCATTCTCTTGGTGACTATTTGTCATAAGCGGGGTGGAATATTTATGAAGGAGTGTGTGATGATCTAATTTCTTTTTACAAACGAAACAAGAACTTTTAGATTTGCATTTTGCTAATGAATGATATCCACTTAAGCAATTTTTACAAAGCCTATTTTTTTGAATTAAATCTAATCTTTCTGATAATTTCATTTCTTTAAATACGTTACAGTGATACAGAGCGTGTGTTTGTGTTTTACAAGCAATACACAATTTAGGAGATTTGTCAGAGTTAACAAAAAAAGATTTCGATTTCTCGGCATTAAATTTAGATGTAATGTTTGTTTGAATATTATTTAAAATTTGACATCTCCTTTCTAAGAATTCCAGGAAATCATCGAATTCAGGTACATTGTTATCTTTCAATGTTAATTCAAATTGTTTTCGAGATTCTCTATCTAATTTATCAAGTACAATGTTTAATAACAAAGCATCAGATAATTTATCTCTTGCGAAACCTAAAATTTTTAATGATCTAAGATTTTTCAAAATAGTATCTAGAATATTGCGTAAATCTTTGCTTGATTCTTGTTTCAAGGGATATAAATTTAAAATATTTTTGATATGACAATTAACAATTATTCTTTTGTTTTCATATCGTTGTTCTAAAGCTTTAAAGAGAGATGAAAAGTTATCGTCTACAGTTTCTATGATTTTAGCTTCTCCCTTAAGTGATCCACGTAAATAATGTAATTTTTCATTTTCAGTAAGTTCAGAGTTTTCACTAATTAAGCTATTAAACTGAGTTTTGAATAAGTTCCAATCCTCATATTTTCCGCTGAAAAACGGAAGTGGGATTTTCGGAAGTTTTATAAAAGCTTTTTTAGGTTGATCACTGATACATTCAATATCTTTATTTTGAACAGAGTCAATATTTATAATTTTTAACTTATTAATAGAGGTTTTGAGGCTTACCTCTAATTTTTGAATCTCATCGTCTACTTCGGTAAGAGAATCCTCGATCTTTTGGAATTCTTCTTCTTTGGGAATTTTATAGTACTCATCTTTTAGCGCTTCGAATCTCTGTTGTATCGAAAGTAAAATATCCAATTGAGCCTGAAGCTCAGGAATGTCCATATTATCTTGTCCTTCTGTGAGTACATTATTTAATTTTCTCAGTTGGCTTTTGATGCCGCCGCGCTTTCGATTTAGCGGTGTGACGTCTGTCATCTTAGCGATCTGAATTTATTATTTTAAATTCAATTAAAATTGTTCATTCCATAGGATCTGGTTCACCTCCGGGTCGCTAAGGACCAAAATGTGCGGAGGTTGCGTTAATTAAATACAAAAGAATTGTAAATAAGCGTTTATTTTGCTGCGTGTTTTTACAGAGCGGTTTTGCGTAAGAGTACAACATTAAGACTTACAAGAAAAAAGGTTGCCGTAAATGGCGTGATTACAGAAGGCGCCAAGGAGGGTGCTCCGCAGCCAAGGATATACATAACAAATACGGAACAATCATCATCAGATATTGGTTTTGCATTACACAGAAATTAAATAATGAAACATACAGATGTATTAAATATTCTTATTCGAAAGCAAATTAGTAAAATTAGATGATAAGACAAAGTAATGAAATAAGTTAAATTGAAATAATTATTTACTTGATTTAAAACAAATTAATAAGAGTTATTTAAAACACACTTACAATAAATAAAATTAATATATAAGGCTGAGGGTCAAACAATGATCGCTTAAGAAATTTGTATCTAATGATATTTTTAACATATTAAAATTAACTTTAGACAACACACACTTCAGGTAAATATGCTAACATCAAATGTCACGAAAATTTGTTAAAATTATAAATTTTACATTCACTTTTGATAAACACTTTGTATTCTCCAAATTCCTTCCCGAAAATCTTTATTAAACATCTCTGAATATTTTAAATATGAAGATTTTTTTTAGCTACACATTTTACATGTTAGTTAGGAAAATAAATAGAAGTATTTATCAAAAGCATATTTCAGAAATTTCTGGATGAAAGAACTATCTGGATCATATTGGATTAGTGAGAGGATTTTTATAAAGATAAACATTAAGTTAGAAAGGCTAATTAATGTGGAAAATTAAACAGTGTTTATAAGCGCAAATCTTGAATAAAAGTATTTCACTAGATTTGTTAATTCAAATTTCACCAGCATTTTATGGACAACAATGGCATATATCGTAAAGTGAGTAAAATATAATCCCTTCTATTGCTAATATTAAAAAATCCCCATTAAAATATGTTTTCCAATTTTAAGTCATTGATGTCATTTTTACATTATGATACCATTTATAATTTTATTATAAAATAAAGCTGTCACTGCTTGTTTGTATTGAATATTTTAATTACGTAAGCAAATGTAAAATTTAATCAATAAATAACATATTGTGACCAGAGAAAATATAATTTAAGTAAAAATTTACATATTTTAATTTTAATAACAACACAGCCATTTGAATAAGAATGCAACTTTTTTTGAGATAATTTTTTTTATCTTTAATGACTATTTTCTTTTTAAGAATAATAGTTTTTTTCTGTATCATTTTTGTAGAAATTTAAAAAGTCAGTATTTTTAAGACTTCTGTTAATACACACTTGCCTTTTCCCTGTGTAATACTTTTGATGGGCATTTTGAATTTTACTATTCAAAATTAATGTTTACTCTTTATCAAAGTTTTTTTATAAATTATTGTATACTTAAATTCAAAATATGCTATGCAATTTTTTTTATAAAAATTTACTTTATTCCCAGTGGTACAACTAGTGATGTACCAGCACATAATCCCTCTTGAATGTTAAAGAAACTCCGGAATTTGTTAACAGGAAATGGAATTTAAAAAAAGATATAGACAGAATCACAAAACATTGACATGTGATTGTAACATATTTTATGATATATGTATCACCTAGCTGATAATTTTATCATTTAAATGTTTTGTCTTATTGCTATCATGCTGTTGCTTATATTAATAAAATTTAAAGTATTTGTAAGTGTTTATATTTTATTTTAGTTATCAGCATATAAAAGATTGATATTTCGGAAAACCAAATATTATGATTTTAATAAATTATTAAAAATTATGGTGCATTTAAGGATACTTAAATAATGCGATTGACTTAAAATGAATTTTCAAACTATAGATAATTTTTTTAGTCAACTGATATTTAACTGAACTGCTTAGTTTTTCTTAATATCATTAAATTAAGTTTTGATTTCAGCATATTAATTTTATTACAAAATTTTTTTTAGAAAATAAACTTTACATCACACAACACTAATTGGAAAACATTTAAAAAGTAGTAAAAAATTTATTTGTAATATTAAAAAATAAAGTTTTGAAACAAACTTTGAAAACATCTTAAAAATGGATAATTATTTTAAATAAACATTTTTTGATTTCTTAATACAAATATGTTTTTCAAATCACTTAAGAACAGAAATACTAATTGCAATGCGGAACAACTAATAAAATTTTATACTATGGTTCTTAAATTCCATTTATAAAAATAATTATGACTACTTATTATTTATTCAAAACAAATAATTAAAGACATTGATGCTTTTAAAGGAAAAAAAATTTGCTTATCAAGAAATGTTATATTAACGCTAGCAACCTATTATGCAATACTCGATAAAAATATTATTCAAAGGGAAATTTTTTGAAAGGGTTTTTCTAAAAATATTGTTGTGTGTGTGGGAATAGGTATAAAAACCCTAACTATATATTTTTAAATGTTAGATTTTCAAATTCAAAATTAGAATACTTAATAATGTGCACAATCTATAAATTTAACTTGGTAATTAGTTATCTGAAGAGGCTGTTATATTTTTAAAATGTTTTCAATTTACTTAGGAATCTATTAAATATTATTGCATTGAAATATCGCTAAGACAAAATAAAAGAACACAAAATTGTAATTTATATTATATTTAATAAAGAACATGTGACCTGAAAAAGGTGAAATGGAAGTAGATACTTCTATAAAACTAATATTTTATATCCAATAAAAAATTATTCAAAATTATTAAAATTCTTATGCCGTTGGAGAAATGATTGAACCTATAGCATGGATTTTTATAAGGGATTAAAAAATTTAAATTAAATAATTTTATATGCTTTAAATTTCCAAGGCATCTATTAAGAAAAGATCTTCTACTTCTATTGACATGACATCCCCTTATGAGCAAAGGCCTTCCCAAAAACTTTCTTCCATTTTGATCTATTTTTTGCAATTGATCTCCAATTAGTTACTCTTAGGATCCTTCCATCTCAACATGGGCCTACCCTTTTTCTAATTCCCAGAGGCTTATGACTGAAAATTTTAAATGTTAAATGATAAAGAATACATTCTGTATATGTGGCCCAAAAATTTCATAATGAATTTGACGATATCTCTATATCTTTAAATAATTTGTACAATTCAAAATTATGTCAACGTCTCCAGACTTCATTTTCATTTACAGTATCAAAGATTTTGCACAGAAATTTTCGGTCAAAGATAGCTATAGCTGTTCTCCCTAAGATTTAATAAACGTCCACATATCAGATCCATAGGTGAACACAGATCTGATAAGTACTTTATATAATGTGATTTTGGTGTTTCTTCTGATTAATTAAGATTTAAAAAAGGTTACGTAAGTCATGAAGGTATCGGTTAGTGGCCAAAATTTGACGTTTAATCTCAATTCCTACATCGTTTTGAGCTTTGATATTTGAGCCTAAATACAAAAAAATTATAAATCACTTCAAATTTATTATCCTCAATACGTTTAAAAAGTTAAAAGTCACTGGATCTTTAATAACTGGCATGTATTAAGTCTCGTTTTCATTGCTAAGAAGATGGATTTTTTCTGTTGATTTTTAAGGGCAAAACATTCCTCAAGCATAGTATTTCTAGTGCGAGATATGATCACAATATCATCAGTATAAGGA